>PVLC010009070.1:0-55427 GCA_004027655.1 Graphiurus murinus | reverse complement strand
AATTCAGTTGATTTTAGATTTTATTTCATACAGCCATGAGAAATGATGGCTGTATATTATCCTGAGAATCTAAGTGGTTCTCTTGGTCAGCCCTGATGATTTAGCACATCCACCCTGCAAAACTCAAATAAATAAAATCCCTATGCCTGAATGATTTGGTTTGACATCATGAATAAGCAAGATGTCTTCAAAATTAATCATTCCCTTCGCAGGCCCCTTTATTTCAGCAGCAGGTAGGCACCAACACAGATATTTATTTGTGTGGAAATTTTCTAGTGTAAATGTGTGCATGGGTGTAAAAATAAATTTATGGAACGGGAAAACTGTGCTTTAGCTGTTTCCCCCTAATTGTGTATTCAGTGTTTTTCTTGGCCGTGTGTAATTGAATATCTTCTATATTCATGAAAATGCTATGAAGCATATTTGAAGAACCTTTTACTTTCAAGCACGCTGAAATGTATCTCGCCATTCTCATATTTGTGTCATCCTCAGTACTGTGCTGCTATTACCACTTGAGATTATTTAAACATTTTTTAAAAAGGAAAGAATAAAACTGATACCTAGTTATTATGCTGCAAAAGAATGTTTGGATCAGGAAAGTATAATTCTTCTCATCATGAGAAAGCATATTTAATGTGAAAGTAGAACTTGAATATATATATATATATATATATATATATATATATATATATATAGAGAGAGAGAGAGAGAGAGAGAGAGAGAGAGAGAGAGAGAGAGAGAGAGAGAAATGCTGAATCTAAAACTGAAATTTACCTGGCAGAACCAACAGCGCCCTGTGCTGTGTGTCCCCAGATGGATGCTGATCCATTGATAGCCTCTCCCTGGGTCTGACTTCCCAGCTGGTTTCCCACTCACCTCCTAACTGAATAGTTCAGACCGTGTCTTTCCACTTCATTGATGTGTGTGTGGTATGGAAGAATCAAAGCCATGGTTATAACTTAGGATTGATTATATCACTGGTTTCCTTTGGTCCTCCAGAACTCCCTTGAGACTTGAGAATTTCACCTTTTCCTATATATTACTCTTCTAGATTTTGTACTGATCTTCCTTTGAATAAAAAATGTCCCAGAAACATAACTGAAAACACAGAATAAAAGATAGGCATGATTTTTTTTTTTTTTTTTTTTAATGTATGTGTATGTGTGTGAGAATATCAGCCTGGTCAGACTGGTCCTGGTGTTGTCTTAGCTATGTGGTTTTCCTATCTAAGTATTTGCTGCTTGCTATTGTGATGCAATATTTTCTTCTTCTTTTTTTATTTTTATTTTTTTTGGTACTGGGGATTGAACTCAGGGGCATTCTACCTCCGAGCTATACCCCCAACCCTATTTTTTATTCTTTATTTTGAAACCAGGTCTCACTAAGTTGCACAGTGCCTCACTAGGTAGCTGAGGCTGGCCTCGAACACGGATCCTCAGGTCTCAGCTTCCCAAATGCTGGGATTACAAGCGTGCGCCACCACACCCGGCTCATTTTCTTCTAAGTGTCAAAATCCTGCTGACATTACAATAGAGAGCTCAGCTATTTAAAAAAAAAAAAAAGTGCAGTATTTAGGATAGCCTTTAACTTTTCTATTAAGGGAGAAATTTTAGGAAGAAATGAACTTTAAGCTATTCTTTTAGTGCATTAAACCAAAGCCATAGAATTTAGGAAAGAGGAATACTAGAACCAAACAAAGAATCAGGGCTTTCAAAAGAACTTTCTGGAATATGTCTATGCCATTTCTCTCTTCATTTCCTTCTTCTCCTTCCTGAACTTGGCATACATTCTGACAGTCATTCAGGTAAGAAATCACCCCATTTTGAGAGCTATAACTCCATCTTGTTCATTAATGTCTCTGCTTTAGGGTAAAAAGAACAGGTACATCAATGTCTACCTGCAGGTATAATAAAAATAGATGTATCACACAGCGATGGATCATTTATCTAGTTTATAGGGAATTCCTTTCGTGCCCAGGGAGTTTAAGTATTCGCTTGAAAGGAACAGCGGTGGCAGGGAGGTTTCTGCTGTTCTTCATTCACCACAAAGCAGTCATTCGATTAATTTATTACTTTGAAAGACTTTGACACAACGGTGGTAGACATGACCTACTCATGTTGGGAACAGATGAAAATGCTGTGTTGGCAAAAGGCTTCCATCTCCTTAATGAGATGTGATACTGTTTGGGGTATTCTAAGGCATAAGGCTACATTGAAAATTCGAGCTGAATAGCAGAGGACATAAAAAAAATGGATAGATGAAATGCGTAGCAATTCCCATCAATTTGTCAAGATTTCCAGTTGTGAAATAATAGAATTTACTTTTTCTGTGGGCGAAAAATTTCACTTTTTCCTATATATTACCCTTCTAGATTTTATACTGATGTTCCTTTGAATAAAAAATGTCCCAGAAGCATAACTGAAAACACAGAATAAAAGATAGGCATATTTTTTTTATATGTGTGTGTGTGTATTTTTTTTTTTTTTTTTTTTGCGGTACTGGAGATTGAACTCAGGGGCAGTCTACCTCCAAGCTATACCCTCAGCCCTATTTTTTATTCTTTATTTTGAAACCGAGTCTCACTAAGTTGCAGAGTGCCTCACTAGGTAGCTGAGGCTGGCCGCGAACCCGGATCCTCCGGTCTCAGCCTCCCGAATGCTGGGATTACAAGCGTGCGCCACCACGCCCGGCTGTGTGTGTGTATTTTACTGGGGATTGACTCTGGGGTATTCCACTTCTGATTTACACCCTCAGTCCTATGTTATTTTTTATTTTGAAACAGGGTGTCACTAAGTTGCTGAGGGCCTCTCTAAGTTGCTGAGGCTATCCTCAAACCTGGGTTCCTTCTATTTCAGCCTCTCAAGTACTAGGATTACAGGTGTGCACCATCACACCTGGCTACACAGTTTTCGTGGTATTTTAGAATGTGGGGAAGGAATGCCAGGCTGATGAACCCCCACACTCAGCACTCCACTATGACTGGAGAAGACAACCAGAAGGGAAAGAGAGTTTGTCCCACGTCCATAAAGCATACAGTCTAATTCTGGGATGACATAGACTCTCAAGATGAGACCCCCTGAAATCAATCATATCGTCAGTCAGGAATTAAAATAAAATGGTGCACTGGGTCATTTCAGCACTTAACCCAACTTCCTCTAGATTTAGCTGCCTCTTCATCTGTTCTAATAGACTCTTCCATCTATTGTTAGTTTATTTTCCTCAATAGTTTGTCTCCTCAAAAATAGTGTTTCGACATGAATTCAATTACATTTTACAAATAAAAAGAAGAGCAAACTTGCTGAGACACACACACACACACACACACACACACACACACACACACACCAAAAAAAAAAAATCCAAGGGACACAAGAAAAATGATAATTTAAGTAGTACTAAGGGCAAATCACTTTCTTTTTTTGTGTGTGAGACATAATCTTTCAGTATTTCACACTGTTAAAGGCAATATAAACTTTCTAAAGGACAATTTGGCAATACATTCAAGAGTCCTAAAAGTCTTACCAATTCCAATGCTAAGAATTTAACTTAGCTATAAGGATATTCCTAGCAATTGGAACTAACCTAAGTAGTATTCAATTTCAGAAGATTGATTGAATTGAATCTGGCATTTTTACACGTTGAAATGTACTAGAAACAAGTGGTGACATGATGGATAAATCTGGAGTTTTGTTTTGTTTTTTTTTTTTCCTTCTTATATGAACATGATATGCTTGGGGACAGGCAAGCCATGCAATAGACCACAGATCCTACCACTAAATCAGCACCTATATTGTGTCCTTAGGAACTTAACTACATAATAAATCCTTTTCTTTAGCTGCACCCACCAAAGGCTCCAGCAATTCTGTTGGGAAGATAAATGAGAGGCGCACATATGAAGTAGATACCTGTTTTCATTCATAGTTTGTTTGCCAGACACCAGTGACTGTGTTCTAGTAACAAATAAACCGACAACAGTTCACACCGATATGTGGGTCCTCTTTCTCAATGCCTCCTTTTATTGTCTTGAAGACCTTAGATGAAGAACACCTACAAGAGTTGTTACAGAACATACCTGCACAGAAAGCACTCCATTGATCATTGCCACCATGATTCAGGTGTCAGGTGGGTAGACCAGGTAGCAGAATTATACGTTATTCATGTAAGAACAGTCCCTTACATGGCTTCTTCCTGACCAGTTGTGTTTCCTGTTAGATGAGCTGATCTCCCCACTGGTTACTATTCACACAGTCATGTGTGGGATCCTGTCTTGGATGCTGTGCTAGGTACTACTGCCAGTGACTGGGAGCCATATGCAAAGATAGCGCATTAGAAGAATCATTAGGAAGGAGAATAAATCATCTTAGGAAGAAAGAGGAGGGTATTACAGGTAGAGGCTGCTGCATGCTGGAGGCTGATAGGGTAAAGTTGGCTATGGGATATATTTGGTTTAGCTTGGCAGAAAGTTCACAGAACTAGGGAGATAATATAGTTAATCAGCTCGTAGCTAGTATAACACCCAGTATCTTAGTCAGCAGCTTTATCCTTTTTTTTGTGTCCTGACTGGCCCCTAGAAGCAGTTGAGTTTTGGAATCCTGTAAGTATATCATTTGGGGAGTAGAAATGGAAAAATAATAATTGTGTTCAAAGAGGAGGGTCAGGAGCACTGTCGAAGCCGATATTGCAATATTTAGTCATGATGTAACAACCAATCGGGAATGAAAAGTTTTTCAAAATGTTTGTCCTTAATGAACCTTACTGGAGCCATTGTAAAATCAACCTCAAACTATTTCCAGGATCCGTCATTTGTGTTTTATAAAATGAATATTGAATAAATACTATAACTTCAGATATACCTCACATGAATAAAATAGAGTTGTGTCTTTGAGATTTAAGCTTAAAATACTTAATTTAATGAAAAAAAAAAAACTTCCCAATATTCTAAATGCAATAAGGCATAAAAAGAAAACCTAATTTTTTAATGTCATTTCTCAAAATATTTGAGGTTAGTGAACCTTACCAGGAACGACATCATAAAACTAACCCCAAATTATTTCCAGGGTTCACAATTTGTGTTCTATAAGATGAGTATTGAGTAAATGTTATAACCTGCAAATATATTTCAGATGAACTCAAATCCATAATGGCTTGCAAGAGTTTCTTTAAGGTCACTTTTTTTTTTTTCAGTACTAGGGATGGAACCCAGGGGCATTCTACCTCCGAGCTACACCCCCCAGCCCTATTTTTTATTCTATATTTTGAAACAGGGTCTCACTAAGTTGTGGAGGGCGTCACTAAGTAGCTGAGGCTGGCCATGAACCCGGATCCTTCGCTCTCAGCCTCCCAAGTACTGGGATTTCAAGTGTACGCCACCATGCCCGGCTTAAGGTCACTTTTTATTGGAGTGGAGGTTTAGAGAATGCATGAAAGACATTTAAGGGCCAGAAAGTACTGGAGGCTAGAACCAAAAGAGCCTAATGATGCTGATCTTAACTCTTGTTAGTACTTGGGAGCTACAGGTCTTTAAAAAAATAACAGCAAATGCTGTTCTGCAAAAGAGTTTGAAGCACTCAGCAGAACTCACGAATCGCCTCAACCCAGCAAAGTGAGGAAGAGTCACTGTGAGCCCAGAGAAGGTAGTCTAAGGTCCTGCACTATGGTGAGATTTCCCGAAAACTTCTGTTATTGAAAACTTGGGAATTTCATGTCTTCCTCCATGGTATTTTGTACTTGCTTTGGTATGAAATCTATTCTAAATTTCTCACCATTGAGCAAAACTGAAGTTCTTCGAAGGGTTTATCTGTCTATCCGTTGGACCCCAGAATGGTGCTCCCTGTGCTGGTGGGAGTGGAGGAAGGCACGTGAGGACACTTGTCTGAGAAGCAGTGACCGGGGCAGGCCCAAGCCCTTAGGGAGAGCGGCATCTGCACTGGGACAACTCAATCCTAACAAACAGAGACCAAAGAGCGTGCCCAGAGGAGGGCTCCGTTTACACTGCGGCTTGATCGTGGTCGCTGGCTTCCATCTCTGCCACAAAACACTAATCAGAGACACTGGATGTGACCACTGGGACATTTGACACTTGTCCAGGAGAAAGGAGTCCGGCATTCAGTAACTGAGTGAGAACGACTCTCAACATGTATTAATTTTCCCAATGGGCTCCCCTTAATTTTTTTTTTTTGCCTGGTACAGAATGAACATACTGCAACCTCCCCTCCACCCCCAAAGCATTCAACTTTTCCCTTTAGCTGACTTTTTTTTTTTTCCTTTTTATTTGCAAAGCTGTTTTCACTTTCTGCTTAAATCATCTTGCAAAGCGCTATGGTTAACTCTCCACACATCACAGATGATGTGCTCTGACAGACATAAAGAAGAATTAAAGTGAAATGCATGCACTGTTTAAAATAAAATCATCTATGTCATGAATAAGAAAAACAAAACAGATGGAATTGTGTCTTTGGTCATGCCTCAGAAGAGTTTCAAGCTCTTCTAAAGTACTTAATCTAATAAAGAAAGAAAGAAAGAAAGAAAAAAACTTCCAATATTCTAAATGCAATAAAGCAAAAAACAAAAAAAAACTAATTCTCTAATCACATTGGAATTTGGTATCAATAGTTTCCCCAGAAGGAATCCACTGATGAAATGACATTTAGGTTTATGGGGAATATGTTGAGAGTAAATCATTGAGGCAAAAATGACTATTGATTCGAGTGTCACCGAACTGGCAAAGTGACTTTGCATTAGCCTAGCCCATGCTAAAAGAAGGATCTGGTAAGTGGGGCTGTGGTCAGAAGAGGGGAAACCTCATATCAAGTTGGGCGAAGCATGTCTGCAGTTTCTTTGACACAAGTGTTCAGTTCCTCGGAAAACATTCCTCGCAAACAATTCCTCACACACTGCCTCTCTTTCATAGCATGAAAGAGGGGTGCGCTGGGTGTAATCATCTGGTTAGTTCCAGAGCCACAAGAAAAGTCAACAGTCTTCAGGGGACTTACTCTATGGAATGCTTCAACTTGACATCAACAGGAAAGCCCAATCAGTCTTAGATTGGGAATGCTGGAAACCTTCCCCCAACTGATTGGTGGCAGGAGGGGAGAAGAGAAGGGAAGGATTTACTCCATACCAGGGGAGCCGCGTAAACAAATGCCCTTGTCATTTCCTGCAGGAAAGTGGAAAGATTAGTCTGGTTTATATTGAGATGAGGACAGAGCTTAACACAGGTTGTAGCTGATTATACAAGAGTGAATCATTGCCCCATCGAGATAATCTTTAGCCATTACCTTTCATAATAACAGAGAGAGCCTGACTTTCAACCAGCCTGACTGATGGAGTCTATGAAGGGGGGGACCTCTTAGCAAAGATGACAAAGAGGCGGCCGTAACTGTTGCCACGTCACCTCCCCGGTGTTCTCCCTCACTCTCTGCTCCTAGAGATCATACTCGAGATACTATTACCAGTCCTAATTGTAAGCTTTTAAATCATGTGCTGGGGAGCCCAGGATCGTTTTCAGGGTCTCAGAAGAAAAGTCTCTCTTGCCAAATGTCCTTGGGGACCTTTGTTCCTGGAAGTGGGCATCTTGCCAGAAGCTGCAGCGAAGCTTTATAAAAATAGACAAGATAAATGGACTTTTAGTGCAGTATTGTGCCAGACTTTTAATTTTCAGGAAATTATTTTTTTAACCTAGCTGAGAGTCAAGTCAATTTGTGAATTAGTTGAAAGGATGGCTGGATCTGAGGGCGGGGGAGGGGGAAAGGGGGTGGCATCTGACATTTTAAGTCAGAAAAGCCTGCCACACAAAACAGATTTCTCTTGGCAATCAAGATAACTTAACAACCATAAACACATTGTCAGAGGGAAAAATTACATTTTGCTCTAACACAGATCATGTACAGATGACTGAGTTTTCTTTCAAGTTCAAGCACAGAAAGACTGTTTATATATTTCTACTTCTGACCCTGGTGGGCAGAACAATCTTAGAAGCCTAAATAGAGATGCTTTCGGCTCTTTCTTTGCTAAGGGAATAGCATAACCATCATGGGATGTAAATACACAGCCCAGGTTGCTGAGGACCAGGAGGAAGTCGCTGCCAGGGATATCTTGCCGTGTTTGCTCACTTTTTGCTATAAACCACGAAAGACAGCATCACTGATGCTTCTTTTTCTTCTTCTTCTTCTTCTTCTTCTTCTTCTTCTTCTTCTTCTTCTTCTTCTTCTTTTTCTTCTCCTTCTTCTCCTTTTAATTCCCTTCACTTTGTTTCTTTGAAATATGTCAGGGTATTTCCCTGAATCTGGGAGATGTCTGTATCACATCAAGGAAATTGTAAACAGCCACGCTAACCTTTTATTGTGATTTAATCAAATTATTAGGTAACTGATCCTTCAGATGGTGACCACAAGATAATTGTGCAAGACAATTGAAAATGTTAAAAATGTTGAGAACCATATAAAACCCAGGGCATTAATTCATTGTTCTCATTATTAATCTGTTCTCAAAAGCACAGTAAAACAATTCAAATTAATATGAGACTGTTTCACCTAGAACAAGATAGATTATCTGATACAACTGTTTTTGTTTAGTTAGAGTAAAGGAGAGAGGTAGGTTGCCCAATTCTCTAGCAATTTGGCCTTATTTATTGTAGTAAATGCATTCATGGTATATCATGGTATATAAATTTATTGAGCCCCTTTGATATGCAAAGCACTGTGATGGAAATAGCTATTTCTGAAAAAGTAACAAACAGTCCTGCCTTTTAAGTTTATAAGCTGGTTGTAGAGTAAAAATGTACTGATGCTTACAAACACATAGACACACATTCACCCTTAACCAGCAATACGAGACAGTAGTGAAAATAGTAAAAGTATGCAGTAGTATGTTATAAATGCCTACTTTCATTATGAATTTAGGAAAAATCACAGAAAGGTGTGTGTGTGTGTGTGTGTGTGTGTGTGTGTGTGTGTGTGTGTGTGTGTTTTCTTGGCTTCATTTTTTTTTTTTTTTTTCAGTACTGGGAATTGAACTCAGGGGCATTCTACCTCCGACTTATACCCCTAGCCTTATTTTTTATTGTTATTTTGAAACAGGGTCTCACTAAGTTGCAGAGGGCCTCACTAGTTAGCTGAGACTGGCCGAGAACCCGGATCCTCTTTTCTCGGCCTCCCAAAGGCTGGGATGACAAGCATGCGCCACCACACCCGGCTTGGCTTCATTTACCCGGCTTGGCTTCATTTTATACAGCTTAAACACGTGTCCCTTAAGGCCCCTTGCAATGGGGCAACTGTTTATTGAACTCATACTCTATGCTAGGCACACGGCATGCGTTATCTCATGCGATTGTCCGAAGAACAACTGAAGTAGGTATAATGATTAATTCCACTATACAGACCCGGAAACAGATCCCAGATACTAAACAACTTATCCAAGTCTGCTGGCTAGCAAAGCACAGCTGCACTTCTTTGAATTTGTGTTTTCTGATTCAACACCTTGTCTCCCAGGGTTTCAAAATAAGATATTTACAGTCCTGAATTCGAACCAGTAGGGGAGGGTGCTCGGTAAAATGCAGACTGCTGGGTCCCCAAGTCTACTGAACTGGAATCTGAGCAAGCTGAGATCCTTTGCTCTGCCTGCTGTATAATCGCTCCTGTGACTTAGCTATTTGGGGCTTTAAGTGGACACAGTCCTTCGAGTTGAAAGGAATAGAAAAGTATAAATCCCAATCCATCTCTTCTTTACTGAGGTCACTTGAGCTAAGCTCTCTTCAGTTTCCACTACAATTTTTTGGGAGTCTACAAATCACTAAGCAAGTAAAAATTCTATATCTTCCCAGAGGGGGAAAAAGGAATGGGATTCCCTCATGAGTAGCTGGCATCTGCAGGATGTTGCATCTTTGCAAGGTGAATTTCCAGGTAACTAATTAGAACTTAATGTGGATTTTATCCCCGCCCCAAAACCTCCATTCTTACATGCCTCTTATCTAGGGCTGGAAGAATAAAAATAAATTTAGCCATAATTTAGAATTACAAAAAGCTTTTCCATTAGATTTTGGGATAAAATGAAAGTTAATTATGACACAAAACATTTCCAGCTATTTTATGAGATTCTATTGGGAGATAACAGATAATAGGAAAGTAATTCCGAGTTTCAAAGAATCCCAAGATTGAATGGAAATGTGATTATGTCTATTTGGGAAAAGGCATTTGTGAAATATTTGTAATCATTACCCTTCCTCTCAGTAGAATAATACTTAACTCAAGCTCTAACTTATTCTGGGAAAAGAGCTTCTGGAGCTGAAACGTAGAATTTTTACTTTATCTGTGGAGGTGCAAATTCAGGACATGAGTTTAGACAGAGTTGTAATAGGTTCTATGTACTAAACAGTTGCCACAGCGGTGAGGTACTGGGCTAACCACTTTATAGCTATTTTTCATTGAGAATTTGATTGTTATGCTGTCTCTCAAAGTTGATTTCCTGTGCTTGCATTTTTTTTTATGAAAAAAGGATAAGACATTGTGTTTTCCATCACCACATGTATATCTTAAAAATGTACATATGCATTCTTATTTTACTACTAATAGTAACAACATCAACAATATCAATTCTAGTCCCTGAAAACCCTGCAGAGTAGGTGCTACGTACATGTCACAGGCGATGACATGAAGGTACATAGAAGGTGAAAGGTAAAACCCAGTGGTCCTGGAGCCTTAGGCTGCATTACTTCCAACGCTTAATAAAACTAGCTTCCACCCCCAGAGATTCTGGTTCAGTGTATTCTTTTTTTTTTTTTTTGCGGTACTGGGAATTGAACTCAGGGACATTCTACCTCCGAGCTACACCCACAACCCCATTTTTTTATTCTTTATTTTGAAACCAAGTCTCACTAAGTTGCAGAGTGCCTCACTAGGTAGCTGAGGCTGGCCGCGAACTCGGATCCTCCGGTCTCAGCCTCCCGAATGCTGGGTGGTTCAGTGTATTCTAAAATCATTTCAAGAAAGCTATTGTTCTGGGCACCTCAAATAAGATACTATACTTCCACATGTCTGCACACTCCACTTTGGTATCCATTATTTAAGAATACTTGCAATTTAACAATAGGTTTCCTTTAAAATGCACTAAAAAGTTATTGTGTCACTTGAGAATAAGATACTTTCAGGTAGGCCATGGTACAAACTTGATACACAGGAAAAGGGCAGCATATTGCTGGGAAAAGAAGCCAAAAGAAAGACCAGATTATAGAAAATATAGTGGTTTGGGGCAGGTTGGGCAGGGAGTAATATGTGTATTTACAAATATATATACTGGTTTGGGGCAGGTTGAGTAGGGCATAGTGTGTCAGGCCTTTGGACACATTGAATCTCTGTGCTCCAAATGGTTTTACTACTGGTTTCTTTTTGTGTCAGCTCCCTGTGCTCTTACAAATGATGGAAATTAGCAATAGGAGAGACACATGCTGCTGTCCATTTCATCATCTTGTCAGTCTAGAGTCACTCTCTAGTGTCTCCTCTGTTTTTACTGAAATTGCTATATTGCACAAAATGGGGGAGTTAGATATTTAAAGAAAAAAGGACACTTGGGAGAAAATATTTTTCAACTAACATGTCAAGAGTTAAGAAAGCTAGTGTTTGTTGTTGATAGCTCTGTCCCAGAGAAATTGGGAGAATGTTGGCTTTCCCTCCTCCAGTGTTCATGCATTCACACACCAGTGACTCCACTCTGCAAAGTTCAGCCTGGCTTCTCATGCTGGAGGAAGCTTGAGGATGTGGCAAGATTCCTCGGCTGGGCACCATCTTGATGCACAAATGCAGCCCTGTAAATGGTAGCTGTAACTTTTCTTTCTTCTCCACTGGGGGCTCTATGGGGCACCTGTGGTGTCCATCTACCCAGCATTTCTTTTGGGTCTTTGATAACAACACCCCCCATATTCTTTGTGGCATGTGTGAACTTGACTCCAGCTTGACAGAGTGAGACTCTTAGCCTGTGTGAGGCCAAGCAGAACCTTTCAGAGACTTTTCTTTCTTTTTCTCAAACCTCTTTAACCTGTTGGAGGCGAGCTGGGTACTCTTAGTCGCACATGGGAGAGCCTGTTTGAACAGGAAGGGACATCCAGCGGGTTCCAGATGGAGAGAAAGATCCTTGATATTGTTACTTGAAAACCTGAATCAAAACTCCCCAGATGTGAACCAATAAATTCTCATTCTCATTTCCTTTTTTTTTTTGCTTTGAACTCTTTGAGTCAGGTTATAATCACCACCTGACTTACGTTCAAGAAAGGGAACGCACAATGAATTACATGCACTTCAGCATAAAACTGCGCATGCCTGTAGGTTAGTTTTGGGAAGCTCAGGTTTTAAGAGACCTGGGATCTAGTCCTGGTCGTGCCATGAATTAAGATTCTTCAAGGACATTGTCAGTGTCACAGCACCTTGAATTCTTTCTCACTCAACCCCAAGTCTCACAAAATGATCTTCGTTAAGTGATGAGATTGCAAGGAAGAGGCTGCAGGTGGCAGATAATGGTCAGGGAAGAGATGAGTCAAGTTGATGTTGGAAGGTCTGAAAGGAGAGGCGACCGGGCGGAAGCTGCAGAAGCAGGGTCATGGGCAGGTGACAGACAATGGAGTCATTTTCCCTGATGCAGCATGGTAGCCCATTGATGCAACCATGGGCTGTAATGGCAGGCCAACAAGAAGTCAACTGTGGAAACAAAGTAGGAGGCTCCCCATATCTCTTACTACTGATTTCATTTTTGATGGGGTACTTATTGTTGCTTAAGTGTCCGAAGCAAAAGAGGTCACGTATTAAGAAGTAAAAGAAGCCTACCAAAATCCTTTCAAAGGGAAGGGCCTCTCATGGGCAATCAGTAATTCTAGGCATAAGATTAAAAGAATTTTAACCAAGCTGAAATGTTACATTTTATGTGACTTTATTTTTTTCTATTATTTTTTTCCTGGTACTGGGGAGTGAACCTAGAAGCAGTCTACCTCCAAACTATACCTCCAGCCCCTTATTTTATTTTTATTTTGAAACAGGGTCTTGCTGAGTTGCTGAGGCTGGCTGTGAACCTGGGATCTTTCTGTCTCTACCTCTCAAGTCCTGGGATTCCAGGCATGTGCCACTATACCTAGCTCCACTCAAATTTTTACCTTAGCTCTCCCATTGTCATCCTGGTTTAATAACTGGCTCTTCAGGAAAAAAAAAAAAATTAAAAAGCCTTGGAGAGTGGCATTTGTCAATTTTAGCCATGTGAATACAGTTCGTGGACAATTTCTAGCGGCCAACATGTTATCAACTGATTTCATAAAATTCCTTTAAACTTAAGAGTTGGTTCTGGTCTGAGCCAACTCTGACCTACATTGAAATTACAGAGTGGAAGCTCTAATTATTGGAGTGCTTTGAGCATGCATTTGAAAGATAGCTATGTGTCCTCCCTGAAGGATTCAGACGTGAATGAGAGATTGCAGAGCCCCAGAAAGAAAGGGTACAGGTTTCTTTGGCACCCTGTTCATGGTGGGACTCTTCTGATGTCGCTGGACCGTGGCCTCAGAACAAACCTGGGCTGGGGAGGTCACAGGGCACTGCCACAGGACCATTAGCCTGCTGTCATGCGCAGCGGCAGCAGGAGTGTGGTATGCAGCCTGCTCTGATGTGTCAGGTGCTGGGATTCTGAACACAAAGGTAGCCATTGTGGAAAGAGGGCATGGCATGGTGCAACCTTTGCAAAGAAGAAAAGCATTTGCCCTTGGGCAGGAGACAATAATAAGGGGATAAGGAGGTGGAGGCACCCTCACCTGTCCCAAACCCAAAACAAGTTTGAACAGAGCAGGTGAACAATCCACCAGCACCAGATAATGAAGCAGTCCTATGAAAGGACAGGAGAGAAGGTAGAGGTGGGAGGATTTCAAAGAGGCAGCTGCAGCAGGAGGAACGAGGGGGAAAAAAAAGAAAGAAACAAAGCGAGGGAGGAGAGAGAAAGAGCTGCCGGAAATTGGCGGGAGAGGCCTTCACCTGGGCACAGGTGGGGTTGTGTTCCCGGAAGCAGATTGCACAAAGTGGAAGGATGTGGCATGTTTTACAGGGGAAAAGACTGAGAAAGGTTGTGAACTTCCTATGCGTAGGTATAATTTTTTTAAAAAAATAGTCATTTCACACAAACTGCCGAAGGTATCACAAAAGTGAGAATACAAGAATTCTGCTACCTATTCAGAATTTAACTAGTTAACAAAATGGAAGCTAACAAAATGGAAGGTTGATTATTTTTTCTTAAAGAAAAACAAAAGTGGAAATCTCTGCTACTCCTCAAATCTTTCTAGTTACGATTTGATTTGATCATGGTAATACCAAAGTGCCCTGAATCAGAGGGAGGGTGCATATTTTTAAAAGAAAGAAAAAGTAGCACAAGTCAGATTTATTTTTGGCTCCACATTGCAGGTGAAAATTATGGAAATTAAGAAGGATGCGTTTGTAACTTTTAAACGAAGAAAAAACGCATTATTTTTCTTTCTTCCTTGTCTTCTTTCTTTCTCTTTTGTTTTTGTTTTTGAGCTGTGTGCACAAAAGAGAGTGATATAAAAAAATGCGGTTTGCTTTTGGGGGCACCATTCCAGCGTGGCCTCTTTTGACTGGACGAGGTAATAAACTTCCTATGTGTTTTGCTTCACAGAAATATATGTCTGTTGAACTTGTATATGAAAATAAATTATGATATATATTCAACGTATAATCCAACTTGGGACTGGATCCCCGAAATTCTCCTCCCAAAAGGAGAAAATAAAAATCTCTTTTACTAGGTATATTTTTTTCTAAGCAACAAAGATATTAGAAAATCAATGTTCCCTTCCTCCCCTACATTCACATCTAAAGAAGACTTGTGAACTTTACAGTAGAAATGAATCAGGATTTTTAGATGCAAATGCATGTTAATTCAGAAAGAAATTTTTTTTTTTTTTTTTTTTTTTTGCGGTACTGGGGGTTGAACCCAGGGGCATTCCACCTCCGAGCTTTACCCCCAGCCCTATTTCTTATTCTTTATTTTGAAACCGAGTCTCACTAAGTTGCAGAGTGTCTCACTAAGTTGCGGAGTGTCTCACTAGGTAGCTGAGGCTGGCCGCGAACCCAGATCCTCTGGTCTCAGCCTCCCAAATGCTGGGATTACAAGCGTGCGCCACCACGCCCGGCTCAGAAAGAAATTTTAAAGTAGTCAAATAGAATGCTGCAGCCTAGGCTTAAGAAAGTACCAGGTTTAGGCCAAAACGTGGTCTGCAGACTCCTTCGCTACTTGGACAAGTTGCACGCTATCCCCAGCCTGCTCTAATAAAATGCAGAAACTGGGCAGATACATAAGGTTCTGTTTGGCATGAGATTGGCAAAGCAATTTACAATCAAGGAAGACTCAGTCCCTCTAAATACACGGTAAATAATTCATTTTAAAATTTAGCAAATTCATTTTAAGTACATAAATAATGCATGAATAAATGTTCTGTATAAAAATTTCAAATAATGGGAAAGTATATAGAGAAGGAAATGATCATACTCATCCTGCTCCCCCCACTCATTCCCCTCAAACAAGGTAACCATCATCCTTGATTGGATGAGTATCCTTCCTGGTATTCATTTACCTATAGTGTTCATTTTTTTTTTTTTTTTTTTTTACTATTGAAGCATTTTTCTCTTTTTTTGTTTTTATTGGTACTGGGGATTGAACTCAGGGGCATTCTACCTTTGAGCTATACGCCCAGCCCTCTTTTTACTATATAATTTTAACAGCATATCTATCATAAGCCAGAGATTTAAGAAATAGAGAAATGAATTTTATTTTTATGGAATCAGATGCAGGAATAACGGAACCCCTTTTAGGGCACTCAAGATAAATGATGTATGTTAGAAAATGGCAAAGGCCAGGGTTAAGAGCAGCATTAGTAAATCATGGAATCTTAGAGCTTGGAGAGCATTTAGTTGGCACCAAACTCATGTTTGTTATTTTATAGATGAGAAAACATTAAGCATGCGATGGCTTTCCTAGGGCCACACAGGTAATGCGATGAAGCCCAGATTAGACCCTCCCACCCTCATTTCTCCCTTTTCCCCAAAGAAATGGACTAAGTTTTAAAAAGGCAACTTGAGGGCTTGGAGAGCCAGGTTCTAGGTAGTTTCTTTCAGACAACAGCCTTTAAACCAGCAATTTAAACCCAAATCTGACCCATATTGTCTTCTTAAAAATTAAAACAAAAGTCTCTTTACAGAATTAGTTCCCAGTATTTAAAAGTGGAATTTTCGACTTCTTCTTCTTCTTTTGTTGTTGTTGTTTTGATACTAGGGTTGAACCCAGGGGCATTCTACCTCTGAGCTACACCCACAGTCCTATTTTTTAGTTTGAAATAGGGTCTTGCTAATCTGCCAAACCTCTGATCCTCTTGTCTCAGCTTCCCAAGTACTGAGATTACAGATGTGGGCCACCATGCCTGGCTTACTTTTTTTTTTTTTTTTAATTCTGTTAAGGCACACAAAGATCTTACATCAGGCTCAATTGAAAGTAGCAGCCACGGCAAGGTGTCCTTTGAGTCTCCTGAGCATGGAGTGTCCCTGCCCGCAGCAGCCAGCCAGCCTCACTCCTGCAGGGCACCTGCCGGGGCCCTAACCACAGGAAGCACAGTCTTGTCTGCACCTAGACACTTCTGAGAGCAAAAGTCTAAAAATGAGAATTGAACTGAGACAAGAGACAAAAACCAGGATGGTCCTGGACAAATTGAAACATATTGTCCCGTTGTACGCATCTGAGGCTGTAAGCTCTGTTTGGACTCTAGGGAGCCTGGGTGTTCCTGTTTCCTCTCAGCAGGAGACACAGCTGATCTCTAGCAATCCCCTCCCCCTCCCCTGTTCTTTCAGCCGCAAGGGGGGCAGTTGCCTGCCTTGAAGCTGGCCCCTGTTCCAAAGATAACAGAAACAATGATTGGTACATTTGGGAATAGGAATTAGGAATCTGTCTAAAGCAAAACAGTTGATGGGGGACAGAACTAGAACCGAGTTTTCTTCATCTGCGAATAATTCTTAAGCATCACGACTTGGTAGACATTCAGAAAATTATAGTGGATGGAAGACATGTTCTTTGCTTTAAGCAGCTTAGAATTGAGTTGAGGAGACAAGATTTAAATGAACTCATCTGGAGATGAGCTGGAAGGAGCTGAAGGCTTCAAGGGAAGGTGATTGTCCCTGGCTCCTGCCTCCCAACAAGGCCTTATGGTAAGAGCAGGATTTAGGCAGTAGGAAGGATAGTCAGTAGGGAGAAGGCGGGCTGCATGGCTGAGAGAGAAGCAAAGGTTGGTTGGTGCTGGAGACAACTTGTTTGGCTTGAGGAACCTCTGCTTGCCTTTCCTCAGACCGAGGGGCATTTGCCAAGCTGTGTGTGTGTGTGTGTGTGTGTGTGTGTGTGTGTGTGTGTGTGTGTGTGTGTGAGAGAGAGAGAGAGAGAGAGAGAGAGAGAGAGAGAGAGAGAGAGAGAGAGAGAGAGAGAGAGACAGAGAGAGAGAGAGACAGAGAGAGAGAGAGACAGAGAGAGAGAGAGACAGAGAGAGAGAGAGAGAATATCGCTTTGACCATCCTTTTTCTCATGCTGGTTTTCTGACTCTTGGCTAGTAGTTGGCTTATTTCCTGAAGGATGAACAAGTTTGGAGGGCCAGATTGGCCAGGTTGGAGGTTAGGAAGAACACCTGCCTCCTCTTTAGGCTGGAGAGATGATCAAGTGGCTGAGGCTTACCCTCTGAACCAGGGGCTCTCGGTCTAATCTTACCCATGGGTGCTCTTTTATAACAAAGAGCACCATGTTTTGTAAAGTCCTTGTTATTACCTTGAAATAGAATAGATTCTATAAGCTATTCTTTACTCATATAATTTTCTAAAAATCAATATAATGCTTTAGCCACAATATAATAAAGAAATAAAAGATTAGTATCTTATAGCAAAAAATGACATATGTGTGTATTTTGGGATGTGCCCGTTAGGACGTGTCAGCAACGGAGGCCACATAGGAGCCCTACAGGTGCTTGTGCGTGGACCCGCGAGCATGCTGATGGTCAGCGTTCTGGTGCTAACACCAATATTATGGCTTTCTGAAATAATGACCAACACTTCCCAGTAGTCTGGATAAAACAAAGTCCAATCTCTCTTCAACTCAATAAATCCATTTCTTGGAATATTCAGTATTATTAGGAACATGCACATAATACTTAATGTCTATATATCAAGGATAGTAAGGGTCTGGTCTTAGTTAATTATAAACAGGTTATTATTTATTTATTTGGGATTGTCTTCTACATTGTTGCTCATCTAACACCTTTAATCTCTGCCTCAATAAATGTCAGTGGTGCCCACTGCAGAATTGTAACAACCCGCAAGAGTCCCGTCACATGTCTGAATTGTTTTCTAGGGTCAATCCTACCGCCATTAAAAACCATTGACTTGCATCATCAAAATCCACTCTTAGAATAGTATTTTTAAAATTTTTTTCATTGGTGCACTGTAATCATACATCTTTGTTAGGTACAAGCTGGTAAAGGCACACATGCACACATTTCTCATTTAACCCTTTCCCAATTCCTGCCCCACTCCCTCTCCCTCCCTGCTTCTCAAGTTGAGTTTAGTGATTGACTTTGATATGTTTGTGAAAGTACATCATGTGCATTAGGGTATCGCCCCCCACCCCCCATCACCTTCAGTTAAGTCACCTTCTTTGCTCATCTAAGGTAAAGTTTTTAAATTATAAGGAGATGTGAGAAGATAGAAGACAATGTCATAAACAATTAATTCTGTGTTTAATTACATATCAATACCAAATTCTAAATGCTTTGAAGAATTCAATCAGCATGCTATTGTAAAGACCTTTTTTTCTTGTCCATCAGGAGATTTTCTCAACTCTGGAAAAACACAGTTCAATGCCCAAATGAATGTGATGTGTCCTAACAGTGAATGAGGCTAGAAATAAGAAAGGTGGGGCATGGTGAAAGAGGATATAGTGTTTATAAACCATGATAAAAAGGAATTAAACAGTAAAGGCACTATGGATTGGGCCCATTGCTAGGGTAAAGCGATGATTCTGACCCCATGATTTGGAGGACCCCATATCTGACACTTTTGAGCAATGACTCAGGAAGACAGTGGGAGGGACACGTAGAGAGGGTGTGAGCACCTGTTTTTACTCTGTCCTGGAGGAGAGCAGGTTTTAAGGAACTGAAAGACCCTGAGGACTTGGAGTGGGGACACACCTCCCCACACTTGTCTGTATTCCAACGTTTGAACTCCAGTGACCTTGAAATCCCCAATGAAGGCCAATGTAACCTGATCTTAGTTGGATAATGTGATACGGGAGCACACCAGGTGATTGGCTCTGAGCCGGAGAAGTTCATGGGTCAAATTGGCTTGGGTTTCTAAGTGACTCTGGTATAGCGTTAACCTTAATAATTTCGGGAAAAAAAAAAAAAGAAAAAGAACCTTGTTCTTTTATCAAATTAAAGAAGACTTGAAGCATACTCAATTACCCAAGGCAATTTTATATACTGCTCATGAGAAATTTAATTGGTACCTTAGTATGGGGAGATAGTTTGGCAACAGGAATCCAAAAATGGAAGGAAGGAAGAAAAGAAAGAAGGAAGGAGAGAAGAAAGGAAATGCCTTATATTTTTATCTGATGATTCTCTTTGAAGAATATAAACTAAATAATAAAAGCAAAACAAAAAAGGTTTAATGAGCTGGGTGTGATGACACATGCTTGTAATTCCAGTACTTGAGAGGCTGAGACTGGAGGATCACAGGTTCAAGGACAGTCTCAGCAACTAGTGAGACTTTCATTAACCTAGTGAGACCTTGTTTAAAAATAGAAATAAAATAGGACTGGGTGTGTAGCTAGAAGGCAGAATGCCCGTAGGTTCAATCCCCAATACCACCCCCCCACACACACATTTTCAAAGATTCAAAGATAGTGAGGTCTATTTTAGAAATATGTAAATAATAGATGTGGCAACTTTTTGAATTGAAGATTCTCTAGTTATTTAAGCATCTGAAGACTATAATTGTAAAATTAGGCTGCACCTAATTTTTTTTGTGTGTGTGTCTATATGATTTCTCACACTTATACATCCTTCAGATCTACAATAATACTTTCTTTGCCTTCTATTGCTTGATATCAACTTTTATGTTTTTATATGTAAATAGATGAGTGCATTTGTTTACACATAATATATGAATATAATATGGCTATTCAGGTGGTACTTAATCACAATATTCTTAAACTACTCTTATTAGTAATACTTTAAACATATTTGTTTCTCAGTAATAGATGTTAATAAAAGTTAAAGAATTTAATCAAAAGGAAAACCAGTCTCCTAAATTCTAATATATCAAAATAACTTCTTAGTAGATACTAAGGTATCTGTTTTAGGTACCCATTCTTCAGGATTTCTCCTGAAAGGTGTATTTCCTTTTCAAATACTAAGAGACAGATTTCCCCTAATATTTATTAGATTATGTGGTCTTTTTTCACTCCATCTCTATAAAAACTAGGAAAATAATGAAGCCTCAATGGTGGTGTGCACTTAGCTTTATTTATCCATTGATTAGTGATAAATCTAGATCCATTATTTAATTACTCAGGTCTTTAGATTTACAAAGTTTTCATCATATTTGATCTTCTGTTAAAACCAAATACAGAGTACTATGAAGGACCAAGTATAACAAATGTCCACGTATTCACCACTGGAGGTGCACACATATCTACCTTCCCCAAAATGCATACTGAGGAGTATTACAAAGTTTGAATCCCCCATCTCACTTTCTCCAGTCCTTTTCTTCTCCAGAGATGCCAGAATCTGAAGTTCAGTCTGATGTGCCAGCACAGAAGCATCTGCAGGGCACTGCTATGGTTCTGTGGCAACTGTAGGAGAATAGGTGATGAAACATAGGTGGAATAAATGAATGAATACTCAAAAGTTCTGCAAATAAACTGTACCTAACACAGAGAGAGTTACATATAACATGCATGTAACATGTTTTATTATGCATAATATAAAATGTATATGTTGTAGCATTTTTATATACTTTTCTATTGTCTATAAGGAGTCTCATACTGTAGCCAGATAATGACTTTTAAAAGTTTCTTTTCTATTTAATATTAAGAACCATAAACAGTATTTACTGAATATATTCATGTGCATATATCTCATTCGTTAATTCAGTCTTTCTTATCACTTTTATGAGCACTAACTTATGCAAATAAACTTTTAAATAAACTTGCAAATAATCCTTTTAAAGTGCATAATTCAGTGGGTTGTGCATATCCATGAAACCACAGGCACAATGAAGATACATAAAACTTTCTTTTATAGCTAAAATATTCCTTACACCTCTTTTCCTTTTATCCCCTGCCCAAGACAACCACTGATTGGCCTTTTGTCTAGATTAGCTGGCATTGCATACAAATTAAATTATACTGTATGTGTTTCCCTGTGTCAGATTTCTTTCCTTCTGCAAATCAGTTTTGAGATTCTTTCATGTTGTGTGTTTAGTATGCTCTTCTTTTCTCTAGAGAAGCAGTATTCCATGCATGAGCTTTCCAGACTCTGTATATCCACTCACCCACTAGTGGACATTCAGTCGCTTCCAGTTTGGAAGATCAAGAGCCTAGTTGCCACAAACATTAATGCACATGTCATTGTATGCATAAATGTTTCATTTATTCTTGAGGCAATGCCAAGGATCATGTGGTTCGTTCATATATACTTATCTTTTTAAAACTAGTCAAACATATTTTTTTTCTGTTCTTTTCCCTGACTTGCTCCCGTGACTCTTTTTTTCTCTTACAGTATACATTTTTTTCCATTTTTATTGATGCATTGTAATCATACATCATGATGAAGTTCAGAACGACAGAGACATACCCACTCAGCACTTGGTGAGCTTTTCCCAGCTCCCGTCCTGGCCCCCCCACCTCCCCGTGCATAATATTGAAATCGGCACTGATAATTTTGTATATATCCATCGTGTCATTTGAAGTGTTTCCTTCATCAGATATCCCTTCCTCTACCCCCTCCCTCCCCTGGATCTCCTCCATCATTCCACTGAGGTTTCTCCTCCTTCGTCTGGGGTCCCCTTTGTATCCCCATTTCTCCCTAGCTTCCACATATAAGGGGAAACATATGACCATTTTTTTGTGACTGTCTGATCTCACTTAGCATAATATTCCCTAGTTCCAGTCATTTTCCTGCAAATGACAAAATGTTGTCCTTTATGGCTCAGTAGAATTCCACTGTGTGTATATTCCATAATTTTGTAACCCATTCATCTGTTGATGGATACTTAAGATGGTTCCATAATTTGGCTATTTTGAATTGTGCTACTATAAACATAGGTATGCATACTACTGTGATTCTTTAACTGCACATTAAACTTTGTGAAATTGTATCACAGTCTCTTAGACTGTTTTTTCTCTTTTTTTCTCCTCTCATATGTTTTTTAACTGATGTATTTCATGACAATTTTTACTGTCTTCTGTAATTTCCATTTTCCTATGTGCATATTTAACAAATATTATTATAAAGTTATATTTTATGTATAATAAAGTTAATAATACTAACTTTAGATGTTATATTTTAGTACTTTTCATACTTTATATCTGTTTGTTTTGGGTTTTTTTGGTACAAGGATTGAACCCAGGGGCATCCTACCTCCGAACTATAACCCCAGTCCTTTTTATTTTTTATTGTGAAACAGGGTGTCACTAAATTGCTGAGGCTGCCCTTGAATTTACAACCTTTGTGTTTCAGTTTGCCAAGTACTGGAATTACAGGCGTGCACCACCATGCCTGGATCATACTTTCTATTTCTTTACTCAAATTTCCTGTTTTTATACATTCTAAGTTGATTTTTCTTGTCTTCCATAGTTTCAGAATCAGAGTCAACTGGGGATTGTCTTCTTCCTTAAGAATTGCTCCCATTTTCCTGAGTTTGTGTATGTTGAGTATTTTAGGGTATTATCCAGGACATTGAGAATGTTTCATTGGGCACAACTCTGGATTACATGATATCGTTCAAGAAAATAATATTGATGTTTCTGTTTAGGAGGCAACAGACTTGGGTAGACACACAACCAGGCATGTCACTCCTCAGCTCCGGTAAGTATTGTCAACCTTAGTTTCTGGTGCCTTCTGTTTTCCCTGTGGCTGCTTGGTTCAGGATCAGCCAGATAAGGTGAGGATCTGCACAGTCCCCTTCTCTAGCTCTTTCACTGATGGGAATCTTTCTTGCTCTCTGACAGCCCTGGTTTCAGAGCTCCTCCATCCAGAGTTTTAGCTGTTCATGTCACTCCTGCTGACACCCTCCCTGGCTGCTTTCAGGACAGAGCTTCCAAAAGTCAGGGCACTCGGTCTCTGCTAATCATTTTCTCCATCTTTAGGCTTCTTTGTAAAGACTCTTTGCTTTTTACATAAATCTCTAGAGCTTTGGGTTATTCTTGTGCTTTGCCCAGAGTTTGTAGCTGTCATTTTGAGGATGATCGGTTGGCCAAGAGCTTACTTATCTACATGCTTACTCCTTTTTAGCCACTGTGCAGTATTCTAGTTGATTATATTCACTTATTTATTTATTTATTTTTCTGCCAGTAGACCTTTAGTGTTTTTACTTTTGACTATACAAAAAAACCCCACAGTGTTTTAATTACATGTGTTTTTATGCCTTTGTAATGGACAGTTTATACAAAGAAATGGAAATTTGAGGTCATAAAGTGTGATTTTCAACTGTGCTAAATTATATTTCAACATGTTTGTAGCAATTATACTTCCATCAGCAGTTTTGCAACTTTCATTTCTCCATATCCTAGCCAATATTTGGTATTCTTTTTTTAGTATTCTAATGTAGGAAATATTATCTGATTTTTTAAATCTGTAATTCCCTAATTACTAGTAGGTTTCAGCAAGTTTTCATGTTTATTGATTGTGTTGCATCTCCTGTGAATTGCCTATTCATATTTTTTTTCCATTTTTCTATTAGATGTCTCCTTATTGATTGGTAGGAATTTTCTGATTTCTAATCATTTGCATTGCAAATACCTTCTTTCATTCTGCTGCTTCCCTTTAGGCTTTACTCATGGTACAATTTCCAACACAGAACTCTGTATTTGATGGAGCTAATTTTATCATATTTTATCTTATGATTTCCAGTTTTGATGACTTCTTTTAATAATCCTTTTTATACTTTTCATTCCAAAGTAATTTTTGAACACCTTTTATGTTAGAAGCACTCTTTTAGGAATGGGGAATACAGTGATTAAAAGGGTGATAGGAAAGATAGGCAATATATATATATAGCCTTATTTATACTAAATTGAATCTCAGCTACTGACAAGTACTATAAAGACTATAAAGCTACAACCTTTGTAGTTGAGTTTACATAATGCCTCTGCTACTTATTAGATGAGGGCAGTTATTCAAGGTCTGCTATGCTCGAGCTTCTTTCCTTATAAATGAGAATGATGGTAATAATGTCTACTAGATATTGAATGTCTTCAATAACTTCAAGGAAACAAATGAGCATATATATGTAGATATATATGCTTCATATGATATATATAAATATATCCTATGAAGGGCCTAGAGCCTACTAAGTACTATATAAGCAGTTAAATAAAACAAATTAAAGATAATGAGGTAAGGTCAGATGATTCAGGGACCAGGTAGGGCCATAGATAAATTCTGTGCACAAAAATTCATCAAAGAGGTCACATTTGAACAGAATGTGAACTAGAGAAATCCTTTATGCTCAAGTTGTAGAAACATAGGAGATTATACCATATTTTCTTTTAATCACTTAAATTTTAACTTTCTCATTGTTTGATTCTTAATCCATCTGGAGTTTAATTTCATGCATGGTGGGAAGCAAGGATATAATTACATTTCCTTCCATGTGGAAAGCCAGTTGTCCCAACAACATTTATTGACTAGTATATTCCTTTTCCTGAATTAGATTTGGGGACCTTCTATTCTGTTCCACTGATCTATTTAACTATCACTATGCTAATACCATGTAATCTTAATTATGAAAGCAGAATAAGCCTTGATCTTCTAGGACAAGTTCCATCCCTCTTCTTTGAAATAGTGCATTCTTACTTATTTATATCTTCATGTAAACTTTAGAATACTTTTGTTAATCTCATGAAGAATCATATTGGATTTTATTTTTTGAAATTGCATTGGGTTTGGTAGAGAACTATTACTACTGAGTTTTTCCTTCTATGAAAATGGCATAAACATACATTTACTTAGGTCTCATTTTGTAGTAACTTTTAGATTTTCTTAAAATATTTGCACATTTTTTAAACTTACTCCTAGATATTTCACAACTTTCATCACTATTGTGATGAAATATCTCCCTGACAATTCTCTTTTCCCATTGCTTATTGCTAGTGTATGAAAATTTTGATTTTTATCTTGTATTCTGAAAACATGCTGAATTTTTACTGTTATAATAACTTATCTGTAGAATTTCTATATGTCTCTGTAAAAATAATTAAGATGCCTATAAATTACATATTTCCTCTTATTTTTCTAATCATATACATCTTTATTTTTTAAAAATAAAGTCTATTATAATGCTGGATTAATTAGAGGCAGAGGACATCTTTATAGTGTTCTTGATTTAATGGGAATTCTTTGAAAATTACATCATTCATTATTTATTATGCTTGTTGTAGGTGTTTAATTTGTGTTCTTTCTCAGGTTAAGAACATTCCTCCTATTCTTAGTTTGTTGGAAATTCTATCAAAAGACTTTTTCACATGTATGGTTTTTTACTTTTATTCTATTTTAAATTAAATGTATTGGATTTATGATGCTGAATAATTATAGCACTCCTTATTTGAGTTACTTGATTATGATATTTTAAAATGCATTGTAATTACACTTATATTCTATTGCAGGTTTTTGTGTCCATGTTCATACCTGAACTTTAATTATTTACCTGTTTGTTATCTGCTCCATTCTTTCTGTTCTGCTGTATACTGCAGGAAACATTTCCAATTCCTCTTTGGTCTCTGGTTTCTGAATAGATTAGCTAATGAGAAACACTGGATATAAATGAATGAGGGGAAGAAGGAAAAGCTAGTGTCTTAGTACTCCTCCCTCTCTGCTCTAATTTTCTGGTGGAGGCTGTGTATCCTCTTAAGCCCACCTCCTACTAGATGTTATTTTCTCTGTAGGTCCCAGATTCTACCAGATAACCCAGGACAGTTCCTGCCTTAACTCTGTGGCCTCTAATTCTGGGCTCCAGTAAAACCACCTTTTGTCTTTGTCCCTCCTGCCCTGGGCCATATTGGCTCCCTGTGATTGCTGACTTCTCAGTTGCTTCAGAGTCACCGCTTAGACCCTTCCCAGCAAAAATCCACCTGCGACCAGTTGAATTTCTTGTGTTTGCAGCACCTATAGTATTTTCTGTTTTCCCACAAAGACTTTAACTGACACAT
This sequence comes from Graphiurus murinus, assembly GCA_004027655.1. Lineage (NCBI taxonomy): Eukaryota > Metazoa > Chordata > Mammalia > Rodentia > Gliridae > Graphiurus > Graphiurus murinus. The sequence goes on along the minus strand of PVLC010009070.1, from coordinate 28,943 downwards.
CCTAAAAAGTCATGTTAACATACACTTCTTGATCGTTTGATGTTATGGCATACCCTCCTAAAACAAATAGCCATTATCATTCTTTTTAGGACACATTCTGTATAAGGCAGAGATTGACATTGAAAATCTTTCATCATGGGAGAGAAACTAAGACAATTACATTTGAAGATAAATAAATGGTGGGTGTGTTTGTTTGCTCCGATTATATTTTAAAAGATAACTGGAGTTGGATTAGCTCCCATATGTCTTTAAAAATTCCATAATCATAGTTCCTAGGGGGGACCATTTCTTTGTATGAAGCAATTAGTATAATTGGAATATTTTTATATTAATTCAACTAGTAGTATTATTTGATTTCATCTTTATTTCAGACTATTGCCAAAGGCAGGGGAAAGCTCTTGCACTAAAGGTATCACTGAGGTAGAACTTTGCTACAAAGATGTTCCTGTACTTGTCAAGTGTTATTAATTTTGTTGTTGTTGTTGTAAGAGGATAATGTTCTTTTAGTCAGTTCAGTGGAAGATGACTGTACAAGACTCCACCCAGAATTCGACACCCCCTTTCCTGCACTGGAGTAAAGGAAGTAATTGAGATGTTTTTAGCTTTGCTATTTTAAGCATGACACCCATGAGGAATGAAATTTGTCTGACTGAAAATTTGTATATTGACAGCTAAGTGTATATAATAAAATAATATTATTATCCTGGAAACTCAACTTTATCCCTATTCTCTGACATCTAAACCTCCAAAAATACCTGTTGATACTGCATTTTTCTTAATTATCAAGGTTGTGGATGGTATTTTTCTTAACATTATTAAGAAACATTATTTGAGTTCTTATATTCTTACTATTGACAAAATAGTGGTATATTTTTATTAGAATCACTTGACAGATGAGGGAACTGAGAAGGAAAATAATTAAGTTACTCAAAATTCATAGTATGTGTCTGGTTTGGGTTTTAAAACCAACTTGTCTGACTTTCAATATCATGCTACACAATAAAGACCATCCTACCTCTTGACCATAGATTTTCATTTCCATTCCAAGTTAAAGCCCTACACCCTAGAGTTCTTTCCTAAACTAAATCACTTTAGAGAACTTTACACAGTAGGCATCCTCAAGAGGTGGTATTAAATAGCTAAATACCTCTTTGTCTCAGCACATCCACACTATACACCCATTGAGCAGCAGGTTTACATATAGTCAATCTCATTGCTTTCTCTTATACTGTATACATTAGGGTATCTGGTTCATTTAACTTAATAGTCTATGAGATATTCTAGTACATGGCCCACTTGTAAATTTTCTGACTTATTCTGGAAGGAAGGAAGAAAGAAAAGTTAGGAGCAAGATACAGTTCTCTGACCACTGAACACCTGCCATCCTCCTGATGTATTATAAGTATGTGTTTGTTAAATAAATAACCATGCATATGTCCATATTCCATAGACGCAGCAGCTATACTTCTCCTCTTCCTGGAGTACTCAGTTTTACCTTTCTTGTAAAACATAAAGCCAAGGGAAGCCACCTATGCTGTCACCGTGCACTGAGATGGGAATATAAGTTTGTAGTAATTTTGTCCACAATGACTGGGGGCAATTTAACATGCTCTGCTTATGCAAAGCATTTTAGTAAAGTTTATTTCTGTCCCTAATCTAGACAACCAGGTCTAAGCTTCAAATGAACATGATCTTCAAATGAATATCAACTCCACAGGTATGATTATGCCAGGAAAGAATGCCAAGTCTTCAATCCACTGCAAGACTTCTACATAGGAGACAAGTCTCACATGCCTAAGGCAGCGGAACTCTGGCAGGATCCAGCAAAGTTATGCAATGGGAGAAGTTATCACTGCCTCAATGACCACCCTCTGAGATATTTATAGTGGAAAACCGTCTATAAAACCAAGTGAATATCGGAGCTACTTAGTGAACGTGAAGTCATAAACAAGGGTACAGAATCATAGGCTATTTTCTCCAAACTCTTTAGAAACTTTCTCACTTGATAGAATACACTCTTGTTTAGGAAAAGGAATTGGTGTTCCTTGATTAACAATCTTCTTCTTTAGTTCTGTGCTGGGATAAAATTAATCCTGTTCTTTTCCTCAGCTCAACTTTTCGAAGGTCCATGTTTCCTTTTGCACTTTTTCTGATTTCCATTATCTTCATGATTTCCAGATGATTTCATTCTCCCCATCTTCCAAGTTCTTTATTAACATTCCTATTTAATTCCCTGAAATTAAACAGAACTCTAACTTTACACATTCTAGGTCATGCTCACGAGTGTGCATTGTTAATTTTGGTGCCAATCTGCTCTCTCCCTTGGCTGGAGATTGCTTTTATTTTGCATTTAATTATATTGGGGTGGAATGTTAATACATGTTGGTTCTTTACCAAGACCACTGGGAATCAATAATCTTTACAAAGTTCAGTTAACCTCTCTGAGCCTTAACTTCTCATTAAAATAGGGAGTAAGGAAGAGTAAGTAATCTGCGCCATGGATTCATTTTCCTTTTTATCAAGATCTGTATTAGTATTTTGTATGTAATAAGCATGCAATAAATTATTGTTAAATTGTATTACTTATTTTCCATCTCAATTACATCTGCTGGAGTAAGGTATCATTACTGCTACATTAATTATATAGGAATACTTGCAGGGCTTCCTTTAAAATCCAGAGAATATGGCAGAATCAAATTGTGAGTAATAAAACTCCAAAATGAATGTCAAAGGAATTTCATTTTAATATAATGACATCAAAGCTAGGTTATGAACTATATGAAAAAAAAAAAAAAGATCAGCCTCATTACTTCAATGTTACACCCTTTTTGGCCCCAGACATGAATAACTTGGTTTGATTATCCATCTTATTTACTGCACTTGGCTCTAAATGACTTTTGATTGTTCCACCAAATCAAACCCATCTTCAAAGGATAGATATTTCTTAATGCTGAAGGTATTCAAAAGATTATGCTATAGGCTTTAATCTGAATGCTACAGAAAGAGGATCTAGGAGTTTCTTTGTTATGAATTAATAAACAAAAAATAAAAGAAAAAAAAACCATCAGAATACCCAGATTCCAGCCCTAGCTTTGCAAAATTATTTAGCTGGGTTTAGACAAGTCACTTGACTCTGTCTTTGCTTCTTCTTCTGTACAACGAGGGATTAGGGTTAGATGATTCCTTTTTTTACTTGAATCTGGTATGGTATGGAAGTACAGGAACTACATTGCTTATATGTGGAATCATCCAAAACTGTGGAGAATTTTGAATGATATTTATGCTATTGTTATTGTAGGGGAGTGTGGATACTTCTTCAAATGGAATCTTTTCAATGGGAAAAAGCAAAAATAAATTGAAGAATAATTGCTATTTTTTGAAAGGAGAACGAATGATTTTGAAAATCTTATGCATTATTATTGTTGTAAACTGCATAGAATCTAATTTAAACTAGCCAGTATAACAAAGACATGTACTGTCCCATGCAACCAAAGCTTGCAGTCCCATGCATCCCAAAAGCTCCCTCTTCCTGCTCCTCTGGACTCATGACACTGGTGGTGTCTTTGGCATCTCAATTGCTCTTTCTGCTCCACTGTCCCTCACTTGGCCCCTGTCAGCCCCAGCTCTTCTCTAATAGAAACAAAAAGTCCCAGTCCTCAGAGATTCATCCTTTCCCAACCTAAAGAACAAGAGAGATTTTTTTCTGTTAGTTTTTGTGAAAGAGACAAGACACACATTCCCAGAAACCCTGCAAACATCTCCTATTGGGAAGTGAGTTCTGATTGGACTACACTGAGCTAGTTACTGAAAATAATTAGCTGGGTGAAATCAAATAGAAATTTCAACTGGAGCCAATCAGGATATGCTCCTGGAGTTGAGTCATGAAGCTGAACTCAATGAACCATATTTGGCTTTAGTGTATCTGTTTCAGAATAATGGAGTCCCAAGTTATTCCTTTCCATACTTGTTATCTATTGGCAGACATTCAAGAAAAATATTTTCCATTTAAGCTCACTCCATGAAAAATTCTTTAAGAGTAGTATTGGCAATTCCTGAGCCATTCTAGAAAAGGAGATAATGAAAAACAAAGAAATGCAGAAGAAAACAGCCTTTGAAAATATCAGAAAATTCTTTACAAAATGATTTTTATTAATTTATTTAAAATTTTATATGAATGCTTGGCCAAATTTTGGTCTATAATAGTCAAATACATCTAAATAATTTGAGAAATATATATATATATATACATTGTTTTAAAGTTAACTTTAATGTTTATAACCATAATATATTCATGTTTTTAAGTGTCAAAATTTCTGGTAAACTTTATAAACAAAAATGGTGGTTCCTTTCTCTCTTTCACACATCATATTCCATTTAATTGAGTTAATCACTTTGAGCTCTCTTGATTGTTTTTTTTCTGAAAATTCAATCCATAACCTTAAATAATATTCTTATAGTGATATTATCAGTAGTATACATATGCTGTTGAATATACATAAGATATTTATAAAGATCAGTAAGAAGATTTAATAATTTTATAAGACACATGTACACCACTTTTCCTCTATCTTTATTTCTGATTATACATATTTACATGAAACTGCCTCTGCTGAATCAGGAAGTATCTATAATTATGTATTCTTTTTAATACATGCCCTTATTTTTCCTGAAGCTAATAATTACTGTTAAAAATGTTTCTAGTTTTTTTATGCACCTACTGCATATTTTCCCCAAGTGCTCTGACATACCTATAAAGTGCTTATCCATACTATTGTTGAAGTGTTTGAATCACCTGATAATCCATCAGGTCCACTTTCTTCCAGAAATCCCCATAGCAGAGACTTCATTTCCATTTCCAATTTTGGCATCATCCTCCTCCTCCTATCAGGATGGGGTGCTCTTGGTGTCTTCTTGCTTTATCTCGATGGGCCTCCTCTTGGCCTGGTACTCCCTGTCTCCCAGATGGGGAACAATATAGATGAACATGAAGCAGAAATAACAATGCATGGTATCAAATGAAATAGATATAGGAGCTCATATCAAGGAACATATGTCCCTGTAAGATAAAAAGATGGCTAAAAGGGTCATAGAGGGTATTTTAAAAAGTCACTCCATGCTTTTATATTTTGTGTAAAGTATGAAAATACATTCATATTTTTATATGAAATTATTCTATTCTATTATATATTGACATTGCTCTTTGAAAATGAGTTATTCCTCAATTGGTTCCCAGTCTCTTAGGTGGAAAATCAATATCTCTAAAAGGAACTCCAGGCCTTAAGAAGGCCCTTGATCATTTGGTCAGCTTCTCAAGCATAACATTGCTTTATTTTTCTTGCTGCTTTGAGCTAGAGGTTTACAGCTTCCTTTGGGGAATTCATGTGTGCCCCCTACCCAAACTGAGTCTCTGCTCTTATCTGGTTAACTTGTTCTCTTTTCTCTCAAACCTCAGTGCCTGGTAGAAAACTACTAACACCTCAATCCGGGTCAGCATCCCCAGTTGTACATGGTCATGGGGCTCCCTGTACATTTCTTTTCACATTTTTGTTGATGATTGAATTATCTAAATCCCCCAAGAATTCACTGGCTACACAAGAGTTGGGGTCATGATTGTTTTGGTTTCCCATTAATTCTTCAAGACTTGGCAAAGTCTCTGGAAATAAAAGGCATTTAATAAATACTTACATGAATGAATAATGAAATAAATAGCAGCAAAATTAATAAAATCTGGTAAGGAATAGGCATGTTAATGTGGTTCAATTAACTTGTACATTGAACATGAGACAGCACCTGCATGTGGTTATCATTTAATAGATATTTCTCAAATTAATGTATTAATTGCTGAAATTTGACTTGGTAGTTTCAAAGTAATACATAGGTTATAATAGTTTTGACTCCAAAGGAAATTTAAATATGGGCATATTTCCTTCAAAACTCCCAACAGGGAAAACAAACAAACAAACAAAAACTCCCAACGACCCAAATTATCATTGAATTCACATGCATGTCTGTTGTACTATTGGTTTTAGATTAGTTCAAACCATTCCATTTTAGACTATGTCTACACAGCTAAGAAGTCAAATTTGATCCAGACTGTATAATAAAGTACACTTACTTAATTTTGTTTTGTTTGGTTTTGTTCGGCTATCACAAATCCCATTAAGTGAAGCCATCTTGTAGACTTCTCAGGGTCTTATCTATTTACTGTTACTTTATGACACCTCTAACAGGTTTGGTTATTGATATGGCTTAGATTTTGAATGTCCCCTAGACCTCACAGAGACAAGGTGGAGCTTGGTTGCTGAGGAGGGTTCTCTGGGGGTGTGGATTTAGGGATTATATGTAGCGGCTTCCATGATGTGAGAACAGAGCTCGCTCTTTCTCTCTCTCTCTGTCTCCTCCCTGCAACATGCCTTGAGCCCTCTCTCTCTCTCCTCCCTGCAACATGCCTTGAGCTCCTCAGTCTTCACCTGGCCTAATGTGAACCAAACCCCTGAAATCTCCAGAACTGTGAGCAAATAAATCATTCTTCATCTAAATTGTGGTGGTCAGGTGTTTTGTATTACAGTTTTGCTAACTGAAACAGAAATATACCTTCAATTTTACAAATTAAAAGGGAAAAAGAGTTTATTAAAGAATGAGAGTTGCTTGCAAGGAAGGTGACAAAAAATATTCCAAAGGCAAATAAAATCACACACACAAACACATACACACACACAAACACACACACACACATACACACACACTAACACACATGCATGCACGCTCTCTCTCACATACACATATACATTTGGGTGATTCAATTAATTGTCCAAGTGTTCTGACATTCTTTGGTTGAATCTAAGGACATTTTAAATGGTGTTAAGGTAAATGATTTGTGTTAAAATGCTTTTGACTAATTAAAAAATAATCAACCCAGGTTAACATGCAGCAAATGGGTAGTATATTTTAAGAATGTTTCAATTCGAAATAATTAAATAACCTAGTTTCGGGACTTGCGGGAGTTGGCCCTCAGGGATTTTGCAAAGCTTGGCTTTCTGGAAGGACCCATTCCCTAAGGGTTTTGAATAGCCAAGGTTTTATTGTGCTTTCTGAGCTAAATTTCCTGCTGATAATAATAATAAAAAAAGAAGGCTTCCCGTTTGATTTCCCTTGTTTGTGTGTTTCCATAGAATCCACGCTTGCAGTAGAGTTTAGAACTGACAAAACATTCAAAATATGAAGAAATTATTTTCCTCATGTCAAGGACTGAATTTTGAAATGGTGTTTATGGGTGTGTATATTATTTTTGCTTGTTCTGTGATTGTGTTAAGTGACTATTAAAAATACTTGAAGGATAATAATTGCCAGTAAGATATAAGGGCTCAGCTCTTTTAGACATTTCTGAAACTGAAGTGCCATTTTTTCTACTGAAAAAAATTGTAAAAGATCTAATGTTTGAAGTATGAATCTTGCTACTCTTCACTCTTATGAATGGAGATAGTATGAACCATCTTGCACAATAGTTTGTAATATATTAAATAGATATGCAAAGATTCAGCTTACTAGGTACTCAAGATTTGCATGTATGCCTCTATCATCCTGAATGTCATCATGATGTATGATTACAGTGAGCCAATAATAATACTAATACTAATAATAATAATGATAAAGGTTTGAGTAAACTAAATATATTAAATAGAAAGTAGATTTTGAAAAGAAAAGAAAAAGTCAACTATTATGCTTTGGTATACCTATAACCCAAACAGTATGATCTTATTGGTCTAAGAACATTATATACTTATACTTCTTTTCAACAATCTTTCTTAGTTATATTAATAACTTAGCCAGAGAAATTAGATGTAATGGCCTCAGAAAGTATCATAATTGTCAGGATTTTTATATTTCCTGGGGTCTAATTTCCATTTGGTACAGCCAAATTTCTTTCAAGTCATATATATATATATATGTGCATATATATGTATATATATATATGCTTATATATATTTCACAATATGTATGTGTGTGTGTGTGTGTGTGTGTGTGTGTGTGTGTGTGTGTTACTGGAGATTTAACCCAGAGGCATTCTACTTCTGAGCTGTATTTTGATTACAGGCATATGCCATCAGGTCAGGCTTTCTAGACTTATTTTATTTTATTTTTTTAATTTTTATTATTATTATTATTTTTTTTTTGTGGTACTGGGGATTGAACTCACGGGCATTCTACCTCCAAGTATTCTACTCTATGCCCCCAGCCCTATTTTTTATTCTTTATTTTGAAACAGGGTCTCACTAAGTTGTGGAATGCCTCACTAGGTAACTGAGGCTGGCCGTGAACCCAGATCCTCCAGTCTCAGCCTCCCAAATGCTGGGATTACAAGTGTGCTCCACCACGCCTGGCTCTCTAGACTTATTTTAGTTGTCACTCACATTGCAAAAATTGTAGAATAATTTCATCATATCCCTCTCAGTTAGGTTGGTTATCTTCCTATAAATGTCCACTGACACAAATCGTATTTCTTTACTTTGAGCTTCAGGTAATGAGGCATGCTGTCCAATTCCTTTGAACATATATACTTTTTAAAAAATAGATGCCAAAAATTTAATTATTTTAAATATAATAATCTATGAGAAAAAATTGCCAAAGTATTTCAGCAGTGCCATGAATATTTACAATGCACAGGGAATGATAAAATATCCTATCACATTTACTGGATTTTCAGAGCAACTGGATTATGCTGACACTTTGGGATTGGGAACTAATTACTGACACTCTTTTTATACTGCATTAGAGTGTTTATTAAATAAATGTCCTTAATCATCTCCTAGGTCTGGGGAGATGGAATATGTGTATTCAAATACAAGGCATAAATGGAAGTACTCTTATCTCAAATGGTTACTGTTGGGGCTATTCTTTCTCTACAACTGGTAAGTGATTAATTAAAACAGATATTTTCAACAGATATTAAGAAATTCAAGTTGTCTCAAGTAAGAAGAAACTTCCTAGCATTTCTCCAATACATGTGAAAGGGAAGAGCTGTGGAAGAATTAGCTTCTCCACCCAGGCAGTCATGAAGCAGTGCAGAACAGCTAGTCTCTTTCTCACTTAATTTTCCATCATCTGCATGAGGGAATAGACCTTTCAGTGATATAATCATGGGGCTATTCTTAGCAGATACCACACACTAACATCTTCTTCACCTGAGCTTCCGGGTGATGTTAGCATATGCGATTTATCTCTTTTCTGAATCTTTTGGCTCTATTAGGGCAAAGTGAAGAAGCCAGCATTCTTCTTCCAAAGTATTTCAGACTTGCATGGTAAAAGAAAATAACAACAAAATAAAGGTCATTGATCGGTCAGCAAGCTGGTAGGGGTAAAGTGTTTGGTATACGTGGCAGACCAGACCCAAACAGGAGGAATTAAATGCAAATAAATTATTTTATTTATATGTGTCTTTCAAAAACATTGCCAAAGCACCCAACGTTTTTCTTTCTTTTCTCTTCCTTTTCAACCTTTCCTCATTGCTTAAAAGTGTCCCCTAATTGTTTAACTAATATAAAGAAGGCTTACACAGGCTTAGATTATTTGGACATCAAAATATATTATTTGATGAGTGACCAATGCTTATCTTCAGTGGGAACTCTTTGTATCAAGGCCAACAAAGAACAATATTTTAAAAATACTTCTTTGTCAGGAGTGGTGGTGCACATCCGTAATCCCAGTATCTGGGAGGCTGACACAGTAGGATTTCAAGTTCATAGCCAGTCTTAGCAACTTAGTAAGGCCCTCAGCAACTTAGTGAGACCCTATTTCAAAATTAAAAATAAAAAAAAGGCTTGGGGTGTAGTTCAGAGGTAAACTACCCTGGGATCCAATCTCTAATGCCACACACAATAAATAAATAAATAAGTAAATAAATAAATAAATAATACCTCATTGTAAAGACAATTTGCAAATAATCTGGATGGTAGTGGTTATAAATTACAGTGAAAATAACATATAAAATACATTTTATGCATTTTTTTCTTCTTAACATTCTTTAAGTTCCATTACCTAAGTTATTATTTTAAATTTATTTAAAATCTGGCCTACAGTGCTGAGAATCTTCCCTTGCAGAAGATAAACAATAGGGCTAGGACCTCAGTGTATTCAGGTGGCAGGTTGAGTCCAGAAGTTTCTATGACCCACAGGCAAGCATTGGATTTTTCCAGGGATGAGATGAACTCTGGTTGCACTCTGTGGGACCTAGTTTCAAAATCCAACATGTCCATCATGTTGATTTATTAATTCCTAATAATATGGGAACCAAGAAAAGGGATACAAGCTGAGATTCTTTCTTCCTGGTTAGCGCTTTTAAATTTATCTATTGTTCCCTACTTCCTTGTTCATTTCCAACAACATTGTAATTATGGCCAAATTTAGATGATCTTTATATTAACTCAACAAAAAAGTTTTGAAAGATAACAATGGAAAATTCTTAACAGTAATGCAAAATTAGACCTCACTCAGGATTTTAAAATCTTACGTTAGGAAGTCAAATTTGATAGGTTACTAATGCTACCAAATAGCATAAAAAAAATTTCAGACCTAGAGTTGGTTGGCAAACTATCACGCTTGGGACAAACCTGGTTTGCTGCCTCTTTTGAGAAAAAGTTTTATTGGAGCATAGTTATGCCTGTTTATGAACTACTTTTATTTTCTTTCTACAATAGCAGAGTTGAGTATTTGGGAAAGAAAAAGCCAGAAATATTTAGTATTTTATCCTTCGCAGAAATAAAAATGTTTTTTGACCCCCATTTGAGACATGATTATGAGTTATCGTCTCACTCAAGGTATAAGATTGTGGAGAGTGAGGAGCCTAGTCAATGTGGGCAGGTCTCTCTTCCTTTCCCTTAAATACTGCTATGTCCTGGGTAGTGTAAAAAATATTTAATTAATATTATTTCATTTATTTTTAACATTACCACAATCATACAGGCAAAATTAATATTTGCATGTATTTACAAAAAAGATGATATTTGAAAAACTGACTAACATAATTTTATTCAACACTATACTTATTAAGAGATTAGATTCTAAATCTCAAGTATGATTTCAATACACAAAATCCAATTTTAAATTTATAAGTATGTCCATGCATACATACATATATTCTCAGAAGAGCTTATGTGAGGATTAAATAACTTAATGCATGCAAAGTATCAAAAAATGCCCAACATATTAGATGCTCAATAAATGTTTGTTTTTGCTGTCTTACAAATGTCTGGATTCCCTTATCTTTGTTAAATTGAGTCAGAGTTGACTTAGAAAAATCAATGTATATTTGGCATGGGAATAGCATATCTAATTTTACTGAAAGGTAAAAGTCATAAAAATTTCTCCTTTTAGGAGTAGCTCCCATCAATTGACCAGATTGAACCAGCAAAAGGTGGTTTTAAGCCATCAGCAAGCAACTACCTGGCCTTGGTTTGTATTAAGAATAAGCCTTACTATCCAGAAGTGGTGGTATACCCTTATAATTCCAGTACTTGAGAGGCTGAGATAGAAGGATCACAGGTTTGAGGCCAGTCTTGGCAAGTGACGAGATTCTCAATAACCTAGCAAAACCCTTTTTCAAAATAAAAAGTAAAATGGCTGGGAGTGTAACTCAGAGGTTGAATGCCCCTGAGTTCAATACTCAGTACTATAACAAAGAAAGAAACAAACAAGCAAATGAACAAGAAACAAAAAGCCTTTCAGAGACAGGTGACCATGGATAAAGGTCTAAGCTACAGAAATGATTTTATTGTATTTTTTTATTCAAAGCTCACTGAGCCCTATGGGACCAACTTCATGACCTTAGTGTCATTAGCACTGCGCTCTAACCAGCTAAGCTAATTGGACTATTAGGATTCATAAACCCAATTCAATAGCTCTGAGCTAGGGAGAGAGGCCGCCTAGATTCATGGATGGTTTTGTTCCTTTCCTTGGGTGGCTCTTTCCTTGTGTAAGCAGGTTTCTAAATAAAAGAGCTGACGTGCATAATTAGTATGTTCTTTTGGGGTGTGTGTGTGTGTGTGTGTGTGTGTGTGTGTGTGTGTGTTACTGAGGATTGAACTGAGGGCCTTTCTCCCTCTACACTTTCAGCTCATTTTATTTTAATTAATTTTTTTTATTTTGAAATAGGGTCTCTCTAAGGTGCTGAGGCTGGTCTTGAACCTGAGATTTTTCCTCTTTCAACCTCCCAAGTACTGGGATTATAGGCCTGTGTGCACCACCACCACACCAAGCTTATGTTCTATTGTTTTTATAATTAAAGTTTCCATGAATTTAGGAGTTGATTGAAATTGAACAAAATGAAAGATAATTTGGGACTGTGTGCCAAATTCACAAATTACAAACTTCTGTGTTTTACAAAGAAAGAAGAGTTTCAAGATCTTTGTTTCTGCTGGGGGAAAAGAGGAACACTGGCCTTTTAGCTGAAGTCTGGGCTTCCGTTGCCAGACTGAGCTTTCCTACAATCAGGTTGTCTGTCATTGAAAGCAGATCTATTCATACCTGGCAACAGAAAGTAGGGCATTCTAGTATTTGTCATCGAACACAGTCTTAGCCACGTGTAGTCAATATTTAAATACTAGAGGAAAAAAATCAATATTCAAAGATCTCTTGACTCAGGTATTAAAAGCATAACTTAGCCAGATGAGTTGGGTGCACACTGGTTGGTCTCCTACAAAATCTTTGTGCTTGAATTCAACTTTGGTGGCATGCTGTCAACTGATGTGGAGAATCATTAAAAACAGGCCTTTTAATTTCATTGCTGCATTTTTGTTAAAGGTGTTTTTGACTCTATGGCATTTTTTTCATCTTTATGACTTTAGGGTAAAATACTTGGCCCATCTTCATGTCAAAAAACACGAGTATGTGTGCTGGGGATGGCAGAGCACTTGCCAAGCATGCACAAGGAGGCTCTGGGTTCAATCCCCAATGCCAACAAAAATTATTTTAAAAAAGAAAACAGTGTGTGTAAGTCATGTGAAAAACTGTTGCTTTATCTTAGGAAAACTGTGAATTATGTAACAAGATTTTCCCTTTCAACTGGCAAATGAAAGGTCAAGAATCAGATCTGCGGTGTGTTTTTGAAGTCCACATCGGGTTTATAGTTTAGTCTATGTTCTCATTTTACTTTAGTCTTATGCTTATTGTATTATTTTTTATAAATGAATTTTCCTTTATCTTAACTGTTTCTTCATATGCTATGTTTTTCAGTGTTTGCTTAAGATATTGAATGTACTTAAGGAGAGCTGGTAAGCCAGGCGTGATGGCACACACTTGTAATCCCAGCATTTGGAAGGCTGAGGCCAGAGGATCCGGGTTTGCTGCCAGTCTCAGCTACCTAGTGAGGCATCCCACAACTTAGTAAGACCGTGTTTCAAAATAAAGAATAAAAAATAGGGCTGGGGCTGTAGCTCGGAGGTAGAATGCCCCAGAGTTCAATCCCCATACCGAAAAAAAAAAAAAAAAAAGCTGGCAAAGTTCACTCATGCTTACATTGGGAAAATAGAAGGGAAGTCTTACACCTATCCTGCCAATAGCCCTGGCAGACATCACTAATCAATACAAGTTTTCAATCCCTTGAAATCTGGACACTACCTTTCAACCCTTGCTTCATATAATCACTACCAGTTGACTGTAATTGGCACCCAATATGTAGCCTATTTGTCATCTCTGCCATAGAGAAATTTTGAATGAAAACTTTAAAAATATATTGCCTTTTACCTATAACTTAGGTAAAATTGTCTTCCATGTTCCTTACTGTGAATATATACCCTTTACCTCCATTTAAAAAGCAGTAGAATAAAGTAGCTCTGCAATAGGAACAATACATGTATTTGAGAATCATGTATGTAAACAATGGTCTTCTGTGCATAATGAATCTCTTTAAACACTAGTGAACTAAATTTCCCATTTCCCTGGGATCACTGACTTTCCTTCTGAACTAATCTAGCTCTGGAAGATTGCAGAAATCTTTGTCTAGGTGTGACTTATCTCAGTCATATTTTGTGTAAGGAAAATGATTTCCACATGTCTCCCCTACTTCACAGCCAAAACATTTGTGCACGGGTTGGGTAAATGCCTCTCACAGGGTGTAGGGTGCATTCCCTTCATTTCAAGTCATCAATAGAAAGGCTTCAGATTGTAGGATTGTAGAAAAGAATTTATATTCATTGTGTATAACACACACACACACACACACACACACACACACATTGCCTTTCAGGGATTTAAAGTAGTATTGGGTTCATTAACCTATGTCCATTGATGAAGATGTCATTATCAGAGCTGATGTGTGAATTTAAGTCTGTGCTCTACCATATTCAACATGAAGCATACAAGGGAATCCGTTCCAAAAATATGGGGAGTTTATTTTCATGTGTGTCTTAGAAAACCTCAGTGGTCCAAATGTGTTGCTTTGCTTTCCTGTACTTCCAATTCCCCAGAGTTATGCCCCATACCGAAGCCAAGCAATTTTGAAAATTAAAAACATATTTTATTAATAGCTCAAATACAGGAAGAACACAACAGCCCTTCCTGGTGATGTAATTGAACCTGATGATTTGAATTAAAAATATGCTAACATCTGGTAGTTCCAAAAACATGGCCTATTAGGAATAGAATAGGCTAATCTCTGAAGCAATATTCATACTTTCTGTGTATTTTTTTTTTTTTAAGAAAAAGAGCTCTAGTCCTTCAACAGAAATATGCATAATGAAAAAGAAAATTGGAGAATGTTTGGCTTTCAGTCTCTGTTCAAATGTACCAGAAATGGCAATCATGCAAAAAAGGGACTGTGGAATCCCGAGTGTCAGACTGCAGGTGGGAAAGAAAACCACCCTCCTGACTTCATGAGAGCAGGTTTCTGCCAGGTCAGCAGGAAAGGAACGTGCACTTTGCACCACAATTGTGGCAACTTAAAATGTTCATTTTATATACATATACCATGAAGGAAAAAGAAAAAATAAGGAAGGAAAATAGAGAGAAAATGAAAAACCCAATATGCAATTTTTTTTTAATTTCAATTTTTAGGGAAGGCCTCAACAGGGGAGGTTTATGTAATAAATGCAAAAAGACAACCTAATAACAGCTTGCTTTGTTCTAAGATTAAGAAAGGTGAAAGGTAGAAAAGAGCATTGGTGCATATTTCTTTGAAAAAGGACAGTTTGTTTTGGGGGCTGAAAGTTACAGATTTTAGGGAGGGGGGCAGGATGGAGCATGGGAAATTACTAGAATGGTTATAGAAGTGATTCCTAAAGTAGCGTCCAGAACCATGGTGCCAGTGTTTGATTCTATTCCTTCATCTTTTTTTTTTTTACATCTTAAGTTTATTGCTATTTTTGCATCTTAAGTTTCTAAATATATTTTTATGGGTGCACTATAATCACACATCGTAAAGAAATTCAGTGATAAGGATATACATGGCCACAGCACCCGGCGAACTCCCCCCCAAATCCCACCCCACTCCCCACCTTCCCTGTACAAGGCATTGAGATTGGCATTCATAATTTCATATATGTTCTTAAGGAGAAGGACATTTTCTGTTGGGGGCCGCTGAAAAACAAACACATCTTAACACTTTTCTCTGCAGAGAAGGTGCTTGGTGCTTCAGTTGCTCTCTTTTGATCTGAACGGCCCCACTATGAAGGCAGGTCTGGGTCAGGGCCAGAGGTGCCATGCTTCCTCTGGCTAAGTGTGCACCCCTCGTTTGTTAAGTGATAAGATAGATCAATATCCATTTACACAGCGTAATTTTTATTTTATTTTTTTAATTGGTACACTGTAATCATACATCTTTGTTAGGTACAAGCTGATAAAGGCATACAAGCACACATTTCTCATTTAACCCTTCCCCAATTCCCGCCCCACTCCCTCACCCTCCCTGCTTCTCAAGTTAGCTTAGTGATTGACTTTGATATGTTCATGAAAGTACATCATGTGCATTAGGGTGTCATCCCTCCCCCCATCACCTTCTGTTAAGTCAAATTCTTTGCTCACCTAAGGTTTCTCCTTCTTCCTCTGGAGTCCCTCTTGTGTCCCATTTTCTCCCTAGTTTCCACATATTAGGGAGAGCATACAATTTTTTTTTTACTTTTTGTGACTGACTAATCTCACTTAACATAATGTTTTCCAGTTGCATCCATTTCCCTGCAAATAACATGATTTTGTTCTTCTTTATGGCTGAGTAAAATTCCACTGTGTACATATCCCATAGTTTTGTAATTCATTCATCTGTCAATGGACATCTTGGCTGGTTCCATAGTTTGGCAATTGTAAACTGTGCAGCTATAAACATAGATACACCTGCATTGGTCTGATAGTTTGGTTTCCATTCTTTTGGGTAGATACCCAGAAGTGGTATTGCTGGACCATATGGTAGGTTCATTCCCATTCGTCTGAAGATCCTCCATACTGTTTTCCAAAGTGGTTGCACTAATTTGCAATCCCACCAACAATGTATTAGGGTTCCCTCTTCTCCACACCCTCGCCAGATTTTGTTGTTGTGTTCTTGATGATTGTCATTCTGATTGGAGTTAGGTGAAATCTCAAGGTAGTTTTGATTTGCATCTCTCCGATTGCTAATGATTTTGAACATCTCCTCATATATTTATTGGCCATTTGTATTTCTTCTTTTGTGAAGTGTCTATTTAGATTCTTTGCCCATTTTTGATTGGGTTATTTGTTTTCTTAGCTGTGATTTTCTTGAGTTCTCTGTGTATCCTAGATATTATTCCTCTATCAGAAGAGTAGCTGGCAAAAATTTTCTCCCACTCTGTGGGCTCTCTGTTGAGGTTCTTGATAGTTTCCTTTTGCACAGCATAATTTTTTGTGTGTGTAATTTATTTTCATATGTTATCAAAATTTCAAAAAATAAGAATAGGACAAGGAGCTCATACATTGTTTACTGTTTATATTTTGCTTTGTCATTCTCTCTCTACAAACACAGACACAACCATATGTTTTTATATTATTATTATTATTATTATTATTATTATTATTATTATTATTTTAATCAGCTGGAAGTAAGTTCGAACCACTGTGCCTTGAGATCCAAATCAACTTAACTGGGTTTTGCTGTTTTGGGTATTTGTGACTCCCTCCTTCAAAAGTAAGGAACCCGGGGCTCCCATTATTTTCAAAATAAATACTCATTTGCTCAAGACGAGATTACATGAAAAACAGTTTCAGAATAGTGCATCATATTCTTGTAAAACACAGACTTACCAACTAGAGTTCAATATTTGTCTGCAGCTTTTTTTTTTCAAGGTATAATTTGCATTCGGTGGAGAGGAAAAAATCTCAAGTATACAATTTGATGAATTTTGACAAATTTATGTGCTCATTTATCCAATCCCTTGCTCCCTGGTAATCGATCCCCTCAAATAATCCAAAGTAAAGAGAATAAATGAAGTATCAGAGTAGCAGGATAGACCAATAAAACCAGAAAACAGACAAACAGTAAAAAAAAAAAAAAAATTAGCAAAGCGATACCTGAATCATTGAATACCTCAATAAATTAATTATTAATTAATCCTTAGACTGATCATCCTTAGAAATAGAAGAGGAAGCACAAGCACAAATCTTTAAGATAGTAAAAGATAACAGAATATTATGAACAAGTTATGCAACTTAACTGGTCAATGTGAATAAAATGGACATATTTTCAGAAAAATATAACAATAATACTGACAGAAGTAGAAAATCGGACTAGCCCTATATCTGTTAAGAAAATTGAATTCACAATTTAAAAAGTCCAACAACTAAATTTCTATGATTCAGTGGTAAACTGTAACCTTTAAGTATGAAAAAAAATACATTATCTATAAGCTTTTTTCCAAAGGAAATAAGATGAAAATCTTATTTTATCTTCTTAGACCAATAAAACTCTAATACCAAGGACAGACAAAGATATAATTAAAGAAAATTGTATAGACTAATATCTCCTAGAACATAAAAAATCTGATAAGATATAAAAAATAGGGAGTAATAACAAATGAGGTGTATCCCAGGAATAAAAATTTGGTTTAATATATGAAAATCAATTAATGTAATATACTCCATTAACAAGACAAAATATATTATTTTCTCACTGGGCATGGTGGCACATGCCTATAATCCCAGTATTTGGGAGGCTGAGACATGAGGATCACAGATCAAGGCCAGTCTCAGTAATTTAGCAAGGCCTTGTTTTTCAAAATTAAAAAAAAAATAAATAAAAAGGGCTGGAGATTTATCTCAGAGGCAGATTGCCCCTGGATTCAATGTATAGTACTAATAAAAGAAAGAAGGAAAAAAAGAAAGAAAGAAAGAAAGAAAGAAAAAAAGAGTGTACTGTTTTCTCAAGAGTTGCAGAGAAACAATTCATCAATTTTTTTTATTTAACATAGTAATAAAAATTCAGTAAACTAGGAATTCCGGCAAAAGGCACCTACAGAAATCTTA
This sequence comes from Graphiurus murinus, assembly GCA_004027655.1. Classification (NCBI taxonomy): domain Eukaryota; kingdom Metazoa; phylum Chordata; class Mammalia; order Rodentia; family Gliridae; genus Graphiurus; species Graphiurus murinus. Next base: position 10,487 of record PVLC010009070.1, on the reverse strand, counting down.
CAGATAGTACTATAGTTTTTCAGTAAGTTTGGGAACAAAACAAAGCTTTTCATCTTCAAAACTCTTAAAGTTCTCAGACTAATTTACAGTGATGAAAATCAGAAGAGTGCTTGCTGGGGAATGGATGAGATTGTTGGGAATGCCTTCCCTAGATGTTGTCTTTGTAGTCTATGCATTTTGATGTATGTAAATCATATTTCAATGATAACTTCAATTTAGTCTTCAGATGTCTATTCTCAATCCACTCAGCTTTTCAGCTTTTGTCTTCCATTTTGATAATATTTAATTTTTTATTTTTAGTGTGATAGGCAAATTTTATAACCGTTAATGACCATACTTTCTATAACTCCCACCCTTGAATGTAGGTAGAAACCTATATTTATTTCAAACTAATAGAACATAGTACAGGTGATATGATCTCTATGAGTATGTTGAAAAGATGAAGGGATATTGCAGAGGTAATTAAGGCTCCTAATCAATCAACCTTAACTTAATCAAAAGGAACTTTTTTTTCTTTTGGTGGGCCTTACCTAATCATACGAATTCTTTAAAAGAGGGTCAAGAAGTCAATGACTTTTTCCAGTTGTCCTTGAGGAAGCTGGCTGCCGTGGCTTCTACCTCAGCAACAAAATGTATTTTAACAATAACCGTGCAAACTTGATTCCGGAGGTGCTAACCAGAAAATGCTACCAAATTGTACCTGGAATCTGGACTGACTGAAAAATTGAGATAATATTTAGTATTTTAAGCTCTTAAATTTGGTCATTTGGTATTCAACAACAACAACAACAAAATGAATGGATATTAGGAATATAGCTCAGTGGTAGAGCACTTGCTTCGCATGTACAAGTCTCTGAGTTCAATTATCAGCACTGGAAAAAAATGCACTCAATATTTTTAATAATACATGTGATAGGTTGTTGGATCTTTCTCTATTTTGTTGTTTTTCTTTTTTTCTCCCACAGGGATAGATTTTCTCTTTATTAAGTTTTGTATGTCTCTCTCAAGGCTAGGGTCCTGCCATTTGTTGTTATTTTGAGTTGTAATTTTATCACTGGGTTTCTTTTGTCTCAATCACTGTGTGTGGGTATAGGTTTTGTTTCCCAAAACACTCTGCCTTAGCAATTAGAGCTAAAGTTGTCACAGAAGAAAAGGGGCAGGTATAGGACAGCATTCTCTTCTGGGTAGAGGAACCCCCTTTCCTTCTGGTAAGTTACCTGCACCAGCTCCCCAGGGCCTTCTCAATGGGCTCTTAGTCCCAGACTCCCATTTTTGCAGCAGTGCTCAAAGCATATGGGGGTCACAGTGTCCTTCGATCTCTCTTTCCAAGGTGACCGTGAAGGTCGCCACAGCCTGGGGCTGTGCTGTGCTTCTCTGTCTAGCACCAAGACCCACTCTCTGTTCCCACTCCAGCGCCAACTGTCTGCTAATATAAATATAAATTATAAATAAATAAATATATATATTTTAAAGAATATATTCTGCAATATCTGAGTGGAGAGGAAATCTCATTATTGTGTGGTGTGTATCATAGGCTGAGGAGAGGCAATACTCCTTTCCTTTAAATGCAGTTCTTTAATGACTTCCTCTGTTATTTTCCTCCTGCCTGGTCCTCTTCTCGGCCTATTTTCTTGATTTTGGGTTATTCTAGGTACTTGTGGAAGAGCTCTTTTCTCTCCAGTACGTTTGCATCTGTGGTTTCTCTTGTCTTGTGTCATGAGTCCATCAACTTCTCAGCTTAAACGAATTCCTCAAAGTCTGGCACACCAGTGATCCTCTGTCATGTTTTCAGTATTAATGGGAACTTTTATAGTATTTTATTTTTCCTTTTGTGAGATTTGAGGCAGAGGTAGGGTGCTTTTGATGCGGTCTAATATCCCACCCTTATCATGGAGGTGGTCAGATAATGTTACAGACAAGAAAATAAGACTCAAAGATGGCATCGTGCCTTAGGCTGGGTCATTCTCTGGGCAGACTGCACAGTCCAGACCTGAGCTTAAATCAAATATTCTGATTTGTTATTTTTATTTTGTGGTACTGGAGATTGAACCCAGGGACATTTTACCTCTGAGCTGCCCGCTCTAATCCTTTTGATTTTGTTTTGTTATTTTGAAACAGGGTCTCACTGGGTGGCTAAAAATCTCCATGAGTTGCTGAGGCTGGCCTTGAACCTGCAATCCTCCTGTCTCAACCTCCCAAGTACTGGGATTAGAGGAGTATGCTACCACACCTGGCTCTAAATCATCTGATTCTTTTTTTTTTTTTTTTATGCAGTACTGGGGATTGAACTTAGAGGCATTCTACTGCCGAGCTACACCCCTAGCCCTATTTTTTATTCTTTATTTTGAAACAGGGTCTCACTAAGTTGCAGAGGGCCTTACTAGGTAGCTGAGGCTGGCCACACACCCAGATCCTCCAGTGTCAGCCTCCCAAGTACTGGGATTACAAGCATGGGCAACCATGCCTGGCTAAATCATCTGATTCTTAATGCAGTGTTTTCTTGCCTCTCCCTAGGACCTAAATTATGAATACTAACACAATAGCACCTTTTTTCTCAATGTACTCAATGAGTGCTTATTTTTTACTCATATTTTTAGGCAATTGTATGAGACCAGATCTCTGGGAATCCTAATTCTGTGACTCTACAGCTAGGAATGTATATTTTTTGGATTTATTTATTTACTAATTATTTTTACAATGTACTTTTATTGGTGCATTATAGTCTCACATCATAATGTAAATCATGGTGACAGTGACATATTTCAATGTCTTTGGAATTCAGAGTGGCACGCACTTTTATTTGCTCCTATGGTCTCATACTTCCTCAAATACAGACAACAGGTAACACTCCTCACACCTGTACGTTAGTAGGGCAGCTCTTAGGAGGGTGTGTGCTCCTGCCAGGATATCATAGTCTGGAACACTCTGCTTTCCTGTACATACTGATCAGGCTACTCATTGCTCTTTCTCCATGCTAATTCTACCCATGGCTCTAGACCTTTGACTTGCATGCGCATCCTGACACATCCTGAGTGAAACTTATTCTCTTCTTTTACCTAATTATTCCTGTCTAGTCATCTTATGTCCCCTCCAACAGGTCCCATTCATCCTCACATCAGATCTTGTCTTGGTGGCTTAGAGCAGTTCCCATGCCATTTTGTTTGTGCAAACTGCAGACCTCGCTATTGAGCTAAGTTTCCTTGCAGATTATTTTGCTTAAATTGGGAGGTTAGCACAGCAATCCCGGTCCCGGCTCATCACAGCAGGTGGGCGACCTTTGACCCACGGGTTCTGCATCTGGATGGCAGCAGGACTGGGACATCTCCTCCTTGCTCTCAACAGTGTAAGTTGGTCTTTTTGTTAGTTTGTTTCTGGTCCAGGATTGATGTCACCTCTTGCTTTGAATATTAATTCTTAAATTTTGATCAATTATTGTGTTTGTATTGAGGGGGGCTCCCGTAAAGCATGAACTTTCAATGCTGTTTTGTCTAGTGGCCCCGTGATTTCCTTCTCTGATTGCATCAACTCTTCAGTGATAATTGCCCTCTCCTCTGTTTTATGTGAACGACTTGCACAGACTCCTCCTTCTCTGTGTTTTAAAAGTTCACTGTGTTTCTGATAAAAATAATTGTAATTAATTTATGCAGTTCAGTGAGTGTTTAACAGCAGGACTAAAACACTTTCAAATCACACTTTGCGCTAGCCAGCTAAAGGGCCGGACAGATGCCAAAATATTTTTCATTTGTGTTTTGGTATTTCATATTTGCTAAATATGAGCCATTATGTGATATATTTACATATATATGATGAGCATGAATCAAAACATTTTCCTTCTGATTTTCTTAATTGGTTGTGGAAGGAAAAATGTCTTTAATCTTGTTTGTAAATGATGTTTAATTTTCTTAGTGTTAATTGGTGGCAATACGAAAGACTCTTAGTTGGTAAAACACATACAGGAAGATCTTATTTACGCGTTTAATATCCTTAGTTAATGATTCTAGCACCTGCAGCTATTTTCTTGTATGACTTTAACCAAGTGGTAATGCTGGTAAGGTGAGTTGATATATCTTGCAAATTATAGACCTCCATGGTCTAAGGCAAAAAAAAAAAAAAAAAAAAAAGTGGAGGAATGAATCAATCAAATCAATCTTTAGCAAAACATTTTTATAGAGAGTAATCAGACGTTTTTCATAAATACACCCAGCCAGGCTAATCTAGACTATTATGAAGGACAGGCAAAAGCATGTTAAATCAATGGGAAGGAATAACTCCATGTGAATTGCTAAAATAAAATCACCAGGGTTAGAGCAATCTTTTGTTGTAATAAAAGGCTTAGAATTTCAACATTTCAATGGGCATTTTATTGACGCAAATATTGTCCACCTGTCTCACACATGCCCTCGCATTTCCAAAAGGTTAAAAAAAAAAAAAAAAGACTTTTCAAGTTCTGTTTACACTTGTATTCAAAATAAGGAGAATAACCTTATGATTGGAATCACTGAGGTTTGTGACAAGGGCTGGTTTGATGACAGGTTGATCTGGCCACACACAGCGCTAAGCAAAACTGAATAGGCAATCACAGCACGGTCTCCTTCAAATACTCCCCCCTCCCCCTTACACATGGTACACACACAACGCGCCTGCGCAGAGCACCAGCGTCAGGGAGGGGCGGCTGAAACCTACGAGAGTCTTACAAATAGCTACATAACAGGCTTTCGGAAATGCAGGAGGCATAAGAACCTCCCCCTGCTATTGTTAGCTCTCTTTCATAGGAATATAAAACAAACACTCGCATACTTTCCTCCCCTCCCTCACCTGCTGTCTTCCTTTCTGTAATCCACCTGGAATAGAGGAGGATATGACTTTTGACCCACTCAGGAAACTTGTTTATACTTTGAAATAAGCAATCTGATTAGCCTTATCATTATTTGGTCTTGCCTCATTTAGATGTTATTGGTGCCCATAAAGCTACACGGATCTTTTATTACCCAGCTTTCCTGTTGTAGTGAAAAACTACACTTTGATTAACTGTTGATTGCTACAGAATTATTGAAAAGTTTCTTTTTGTGGCAAGGAGGAGAAGGAGGAGGAAGAGAAGAAGAAGAAGAGGAAGAGGAGGAGGGAGAGGAGGAGGAGGAGGAGGGGAAGGAAGATGAGGAAGGGAAAAATGTTTGAGAAAAACTCACCAACAAATTATTTCAGGAAAGCATAGGATGGCATGGAGTGAAAGGTAGAATGTAGCTAAAAACATTTTATCGTTTGTGACTATGTCATAGTTGTCATAAATGATATATTTAGAATAAGGAGCAAAGGCCATGGTAAAATGCTGTGATCTAATGAATACAGGGAGAGATACAGGCATGGCCACACCCCCTGGAACCAACACCCCACAGTCATGTCCTGCCTCCAAACCTGACTTGACCATATTACCAACACATGAGGTTTAGAGGGACATTTTAAATCCAAATCATAACACTTTCCCTAAGTATTTTGGGGAAAAAATGTAATTTCACAATGGCAAAGTATTCATTTGACCGGAAATGTGAGAAGACAGAGGCACATTCTGGTGTATATTCACTTCAAAATCATAGTATTTAAGTTGAACAAGTGCTGCATGATCCTCTTTAACTTGGACTTGAAAGCATTTTCAAATACGAATTTATGCTGTCAGTGATGATTTGGATCACAAGGAACAAAATGTGTGTGTACCAAGCCGGTCGATTCCTCCAGGTTCATGTATATGGAAAGTAGAAACAAAAAGCAAAGGTGTCTTGTGTGGAATCTATCATGTTATAAAGCAAAATCTGGTTCCAGTAATGGTTTTAAATAGTACAATGACTTTGAAAGCCAATCAAACAAGAAACTTAAAAACTAGCAGAATCCTTCTTTGTTTCATAGATGGGTAAAATAGTAAAATGAGAGCATGCCAGAGCTGGAAGTATCCTTTGTAGTCATCCAGCCCAGCAATCTGTGGATTCAGAAAGTTAACTGAGGAATAAGCCAGAAAAAAAAAAAAAAGGACAAAAGGTGGGGGTCACTTCTGGCCAAAGTAGCTTAAGAATTGCTTACTTAAACTATTAAAATTTTGTTTTTTAACTGCAAGACTTTTCAAGCCCTTTAATGTAAAAGTTCATTTTAAATTTGCAAATGAGCAGAAGCTAAGGAGTAAATGAGATACAGGAGAGACTTTAGGTAATGGAGGAGAAACCCCAGTGGAGTGATGGAGGTAAGGGGAGTGTTCTAGGGGAGGGAGAATTAACAGAGAAGGCACTTCCACTAGCGTTACGTGCATACCTGAGAATCCACCGATAATCTCAATATCACATATAGGGAAGGGGAAGAGTGGAAAGGAGCCAGGGGAAAGCTTACCGAGTGTCTGAACTACATTATGATGTGAAACTACAATGCATCGATAAAAGTTATAAAAGCCAGGCGTCCTGGCACATGCTTGTAATCTCAGTACTTGGAAGGCTGAGATGGGAGGATCACAGGTTCTTGGACAGCCTCAGTTACTTAGGCCCTCCGAAACTTAGTGAGACCCTATTTCAAAATAAAGAATTAAAAATAGGGCTGGAGTGTAGTTTAGAGTAGAAAAAAAAAAGTGTATAAAAATTGCAAGAGGGCATTCTCAAAATTATACCTCATGTAAAATGAATACATGTGTACGTGTGTGTGTATGTGTGTGTGTGTGTCTGCTAACCAGTGTTCTATGGGATTTCCTTATTTTTTATTCCCACTGGGCATGACAGGAGGGTCTCTGAGACAGGAGTATCACAGGTTTGATGTCAGTCCATGCTAACTTAAAGAGAGACTCTATTTCAAAATACAATAATTAAGAAAAAAAGGGCTGGGGTGTAGCTCAGAGGTAGAATGCTCCTGGGTTCAATCCCCAGTAACACACACACACACACGCGTACACACACACACGCGCGCGCGCACACAAACACACACACACACACACACACACACACACATGCACGCACACACACTCACTCTCCTAATGCCCATCTTTTAAAGATGGAAACTGAGGTCAGCCATTGAGAGCACAGCCCCTGGGGCTGGGCTGGGCAGTGTCTGAGCTGGTCCTGCTTCTGCTCAGTGATCTTCACCTTGTGCCATGAGGAAAGCTGCTCACTCACCTGAGCAAAGCAAGCTGTAGCTGAGCTGGTGTTCGATTAGAGACCGAAAGAAGACTCAAAATAGCTTCACCGTACCGCTAACATGCCAACGGTGCTGGTCTTTAAGGGCCTCGTAGGAGCAGGGGATTTTCAAGAGAGCTGCTGCATGAAATAACTGGGGAGAATGCTATTTTTAGCCAATCTGTTTTTCAGCATAGAAGACTTTCTCTGTTTGCATCCAGTATCAGAAATACAATATAGAATTTATCTCCTTTAAGGAGCATCTGGTTTAGAGAGAAATTAAAAAGAAGACTAGCTCTGTGCATGTATGTCATTATCACTCTGAACTACATCATAATGTGAGGCTACAATGTACCAATAAAAGTATAAAAATAAAATAAAAAGTAAAAAAAAAAGAAAAAATGTCTAGGCTGGTGCTATTCAGATTTTAATATGCAGTGTGATCTTGTTAATGCAATTGGTCTGGGCAGGATCTGAAATTTCTACCAAGCTCCCAGGTCATGTTAGTGATGCCAGCTTACTGGACCAGACTTTTGTGGCAAGGAGCTGGGTCATGGGCTAATGAGGCAGGTTTTCTGTGTCTGTTTGGGGGAAGAGAAGTTAGTAGGTCTGAGCATGGAGCCCACCCCAAATGCCCTGCCTTTGTTTCTACACAGTTTTGTTGGAGAGAAGAAATACAGCAACAAGTTTCCAATAAAACACTGGAACTGAATTTAGCATCAATCCTAAGTTATGAAACTCTGCTATTTATTTAGGTGATTGCCCCTGAATCTTCATTTCATCCATCCAATTTTCTTTAGAAAGACCTGGGCGTGGAATTTTCTTCTTCCATTTATCGTCTTTGTGAACTTCCATTTCATCTCTTGACACTCAGTTTTCTGACCTGTTCAGTGGGGATAAAAAAAATCTGACCTTATAAAATAAGATAGTGTTTGTAGACTTAACACCATTCGCTCATCTTCTTTGTTTGTTCTTGAAAAGGAACCAATGAATGAAATTTTGGGCTGGAAGCAAGTACATTTTTTGGATGCCAGAAAAATCTGCAATTACAGTGCTGTCCTTTCATCTCTAATGTCACTAAGATGGACACAGGTTCTGACAGAGATTCTGTCTCAGTACACACAAGAATATGTGCATGTGGTAGTAGGCAGGAGTGTTCTTTGTGGAAAAACAGTTTCACCCTATTTTCTAGGCAAACGTTTTTCGTAGGTGGTCAAGCAATAAGTTGTTCAACACCATGCCATATCCTCTGTGTGTGTGTGTGTGTGTGTGTGTGTTACTGGGGATTGAACTCAGGGGCATTCTACCTCTGAGCTATACCCCCAGCTCTTTTTATTTTTAATTTTGAAACAGGGTCTTGCTAGGTTGTGAAGGACCTCATTAATTTGCTGTGGCTGGCCTCAAACCTACTATCTTCCTGTCTCAGCCTCACAAGTACTGGGATTACAGGCATGCACCACCATATCCGACCATGCTATGTCTTAAAAAGTCCCTGTAGACAACAAAACTGCAGAGAGAGAAGAAAACAGTGTTAAAGAGCTAATTGTATAGTCATTCAGGACATTCTTGCATCCAGAGATGGACCCACAATTTGGCGAGTGTTTTGTTTTTAGTACAGGGGATTGAACCCAGGGTCATTCTATCTCCCAGCTCTATTTTATTTATTTTATTTTATTTTATATTTTGAAACAGGGTCTCTCTAGGTTGATGAGATACTAACTACTTGCTGGAGCTGTCCCTGAACCTGCAATCCTCTTATCTCAACCTCCCGAGTACTGGCACCAAGTACATGTACCACCATGTCCAGTTTGCAATTTGGTTTTGCTGAAACTTCCTGGGGGAATCTGCCTAGTTCTTCAAAGAGGGAAGATAGAGCATGCCCACCACAGGGAGCTGGTTTTCACTAGAATGGACTGTTTGCTTTTGTTGTGATGGAGCCAATAGATGGTAGTGAGTGGCCTGAGGTGGCCAAGCTTGGTTTTTGAGCCTAAAAAAGATGGTATACGAACAGGCAAAGTTGGGTTCAATACGACATCCTGCTGTCTAATCACTGTGAAAACTAAAATTACTTCTCTGAACTTCAGTTTTTCACATCCAGAAAATGGACAGTCTAATACTTATACTTGCCTTTGGCTTTTGAGTGAAAAATTTTAAAAAAATACATGTTAAATATTCTTATATAATAATTATGGAGGGAATAGTTGTTATTATATTTTTAGCATTTTATCTTATTGTTTGTTTTTTTGTTTTGGCTACTACCACTTCTTTTGTGATTTTCTTTCCAAATGTTTGTAGTCAGTACCTTCTTCTCATCCCAGGGCACCAGAGGTGACTCTTCCTGTGACCTTCCTCTTCCCCTGTGGTCCTCGCGGCCTCAAGGCTGATGGCCCTGTCTCCATCCCACTTCCCACACCTGCTCCCTCCTCCACCTCTTGTCACATAGTTCTATTCTATTGTACTCCGATCTCCACAAAACCGGCAGGCAAACATGTCCCATTGGACATCCCAGGTATGGGGCCGAGGCACCGAGCCAAGTCCTAATTACTTTCTAGAAAGTTATTTTTCAAGCACTAATGTAGCACATCCTAAATCCTATGCACGTAGGGCCTGGGATTAGCTGGAAAAAGTGTTAAAGTAGTTGCCTTGATTGCTCTGCCTTTTATAACCTTGAACAAGTCATTTTTTTGCTCTTCTCGCTTCCCTAATGGAAAGATTAGGGAGATAATATCAGCGAGGTGCTATCTAAATATGAAATGAGGTATAAAGGAAATAAATATCAGCCGTGCCTGTCAGAAGCCGCTGATCCTTTCAACACAGGTTTTTCTGTGACCTTCCATCTTCCACGAGTGGTCCAGGAAGCAATAATGCAAGTCAAGGATGCCTTCCGGTCTCCAGAGCCTCCTTAATGTGCCTGTCTGGCTTGCTCGGCTGTGGGCGGGTTTTCAATCACTTGGTCAAATGAACATTTCTAGAGCACCTACTGTGGGCCCACGGCTTGACAGATTAGGAGCTGAAGATTTAGAAATGAAAAACACAATTCCTGTCCTCCAGAGGGTCGCATCTTCCTGGAGGAGGGATCCAAATAACAAGCCTTGTTACTGGTATAGGTGACACAGAGGTGTGCACAGGATGCCAGGCAGACACAGGCAAGCAGAGGCGGTGACGGACCTGGCTTTGGAGGAGAGTTCTTTGAGGGGTGACTCTGAAGTTGGACCTTGGAGAAGAATCGGGGAGGTTGAGGAGAGGAGAGCCAGGCTGGCAAAGGGAAGAGTGAGCACGTGGCCACCAGAGGAAGTGGAGCTGGAGTGTGCGGTGTCCATGCTGCAGGGGGAGCTAGGGAGAGGGTGG
>PVLC010009069.1:28871-55761 GCA_004027655.1 Graphiurus murinus | reverse complement strand
CCAAAAATATACACTGGAAAAAGGATAGCCTCTTTAACAAATGGTGTTGGCAAAACTGGTTAACCATATGCAGGAAACTGGAAATAAACCCCACTTTCTCACCCTGCACAAGAGTCAACTCAAGGTGGATCAAGGACCTGGAAGTCAGACCAGAGACCTTGCAGCTACTTGAAGAGGGCATAGGACCAACACTTCAACATATAGGCACAGGTAAAAACTTTCTCAACAGGACCCCAAAAGCACAAGCAACCCTTAGGAAGATCAATCCATGGGATTTCATTAAACTGAAGAGCTTCTGCAAAGCAAAGGAAACTATCAAGAACCTCAACAGAGAACCTACAGAGTGGGAGAAAATTTTTGCCAGTTACACTTCAGATAGAGGTTTAATAGCTAGGACTACTTTTAAAGTGGCAAAGATAATCTGTGATAGCAATTATATAAGAAAACACCCTCAAACCATAAGAAATTTCTGAATATGACTGTATATTACTCGTACCTTTGGAGGGTTTTTTTAAAAATATTTTTTGTTATTAACTAGTAGCCTTTCATTTCAGCTTAAAGAATGTCCTTCAGTAATTCCTTTAAATAAAACCCAGTGGTGATGAACTCCCTAGCTTAGGTTTGTCTGACAAAATTTTTGTGCATTTGTTATTTCTGAAGGACAGCTTTGCTGGAGTAAATATTCGTGGGTGGCAGGTTTTTAATACATGTAAATATATATATTGTTGTTTACACTTCAGCACATTGAATATGTCATCCTCTTCTTTCTTGGGCTGATGAATTTCATCTGAGAAATATTCTCAAAGCCATATAGTGTTCCCTTAAATGCGATGCTCTTGTTTTTCTTTTCTTGTCTTTATTTCTTTTCTTTTTCTTTTTCTTTTTTTTTTTTGTACTAGAGATTGAACCAAGGGGCATTCTACCTCTGAGCTACACCCCCAGCCCTTATTATTTTTATTTTGAACCAAATCTCCTTAAATTGCTGAGGGTCTCACTAAGTTGCTGAGGTTGGCTTGCAATCCTCCTGTCTCAGCCTCTCAAGTACTTGCATTACAGGCCTGTACCACCATACCCTGTGGATGCAATTTTCCTATCTCTTGTAGCTTTCAGTACTTTTTTTGTCATTGGTTTTGGTGATTAAATTATATTGTTTTTGGTGAATTCCTCTGTGGGTTGAGAATTGGGATGGGCCAGCTAGTATTGACCTTGCTCTTAGGTTCTCTAATTGGGCTGGGGTTCTTCCTACATGCTTAGGTTGAATGGTAATACTACCTCTAGATATTGTTCACTGTACTCTGTGCAGCAGAGCTGCAGACTGAGGTTTGTGATCACTCTGATTGGGTAGGGTTACACTTGTCTTCCCTGGCTCGGCAATACTAATATTGGGATTCTGTGGTTGAGCAGGACTGTGTACTGGGCTTCTAAGCCAGGTGTGGTCTCTGGGGTCATTGCTAGGACACACAGGGTTGGCAGAGCCAGGTGCCATGCTCCACAGGTATCCTTGTACTTAGGCTTACTTATGCCCTAGGGGAAGCTTCAGCAGTGTACTGAGGCTTGAAGGAGTTGCCACATAGCTACTGGGGTTGGGCAGGACAAGGTGCTCTCTCAACAAGTAAACACAAAGTAGACCTTTCCTCCTAGCCTGGGGAAGGCTTGTTGGATCATCTCTCAGTCCCTGAGTTTGGGAGGGGTCAGATGCTCCCTCTATAGGTTAATGCTAATCTGTACTTGCCTTCCTGCATAGAGAGGGCTTAAAGAGAGTACTGAAGCTGGCGGAAGCTGCACTTTTGCCCAGCAGATCAATGGACCATAATTCCTGCAGTACTATATATGCTTTTGGTTGATGTCCCTGGTATTGTACTGCCATTGGTCAGAATGCAGAGTAACCACTAAGCTCTGCATGGTGGTCACCAAGGGTCCCACCTCTGCTCTTTGCTTCTAGTTGCCCCCATGTGGCCTAGTCCTACCAGTACTTCCTAATGAAAATAGAATCATGGACCCAGTGGAATCCAATCCTCTGTATGTGACACTCTGCCATCTTGGGGAAGAGGTGATACAATCCAAGAGACTGCATGTTCCTCAATCAAACATGGCTTTTCTCAATTTTGCTGTCAAATCAGATGTCTCAGCCTCTCTCCTGAGTTCTGTGATATGCACAAAGATATTGGAGCCCGTGGATATCTGCTATTGTGATTTCTATAGAGCGGGGGTACTGGAGCTGGAGAACTACTCCAACATCTTGCTAATGTCACTCATATCTTTTTTTTTTTTTTGCATTTACTTAATACTTGTTGCTGAGAACCTTTTCATGGGCTTGTTGGCAATCTTCTTTCGATGCATGCTTGTTCAAATCACTTGCAAATTTTTGAATCAGTTTGTTTGTTTTTATGTTGTTGATATGTAGGATTTTTATATTCCTGATTTTAGTACTTAATATAAGTTGCAGTTACTTTCTTCCATTTGGGTTCTGTTTTCCCTCTGTTGATAGTATTTTTTTGATGTTTTCCATCTCTTGAGACACAGAGTATAAACTCAAATTAAAATATTCAGGTAACTGATTACAATCAAACTTACTCTCAGAGGAGGAGAGTATAATGAAGACTATGTTATAACTTTAAGCCATTACTGTAAAGATAGTGTTTTCTTTTTTAATCAAGATCACAATAAAAAATTATCAGTTCCCCCTATCCATTATATTTTTATATGGATTGATATATCAAACAATCTATTATTTAAACGAATTACAATCTTTCTTAGTTTAAAAGGCTATGTGGCAAGTGGGCATGCTGGAAAAGTTAGAGTTGTAAGAAGATAGGTTATATCAAGTTTATTTTTTTCAACATCATCAGATATAATGGCCTGAGTTGCTCCATAGTAAAGAAAAGCCTACAAATATATAGAATAACTTTAGTATACAAAATGGTTTGCTTTAGTATACAAAGTGGTTTGAGGGTAAGAAAGGAGAGAAAATCAACTGTAAAGACATAAAGATTGCACAACAAAGGAAAGGTAAAGGAGGGTTAGCAAAAGCTAAGGATGAAAATGCCTTATAGGTGGGTGGGGAAGGGATGGAGATGAGACCATTGGCTCCAGAGCTGAGAAAGGGATCCTGGGATACAAAATCCTGGTGGGGTCAGGTAAGGAAAGCAGCCTGAAGCCAGGGTAGAGATGATCTGAGGTCAGTAAGCAACATCCCCTGCAGATGCCATAGAAAAGCCAAGAAGCCCAGAGGACAGATCAGGCCAAGATGTCATGCCTGTTCTTGTTCTACTTCCTAGGAATGTGTCTGTTGCTGAGCCAACCTTTCAGAGAACACAACAAATAGTGGTGGGACCATGAAGTTTGGCTATGCAGCTGCCAATTAAATGGTGAAAAAACTTTGTTCTGCCTCTGGCTTAAATTGAACAAGAACATACTACCAATGTGAGAATCCATCCTGAGATCTGAACCATCCTCTGTTGAGATCTCCTGCCTCCCCCTGCCATTCAGCAATTCCCAGTGGTAGCTCTCCGGTGGCTGACATGCTGTCAAGGCCTGCTTTGAGATCCCATTGGCCAAGGGCCAATAGCCCTGACTTTACTGAAGCTGGTACAGGAAATTGGGGCTTTTCCTTTGTAACTTGCTTACTTTGATGTATCACCAGAGAGAGGGGAAGATGCTGGAACTACAAATGGCCTTGTCTAAGAGATACTTGGTATTCTTCCCATCGGGGGCCAGGTCAGTGGTTTGGGAACAAGAGAGAAGCCCAGGAAGAGGTGACATTCCCCAAACTCCCACAGAAGGAGGGCACACTCCTGCACTCTCTGGAGGAGAAGCTGATCAGGCCAGCTAGCAGGCAAGGTGGCCACTAGCTGGGCACCTGCAAGGCGAATCTCCAGTGAGAGGAAAGGGGACAAAAAGTGAGGTGATGAGCTGCTTCTCGGGCCTGTTTGTGTGGCAAAGGGCACATGACAGCACACCAGGACCTCCGTCAGGGTTCTGAAATGGGACACTGGAAGCATTTTAGATGTAATGACTCTCCTCCTTGTCAAAAGAAGGAGAACTATGCCATGGAGAACTTTTTATTTTTTCTTATTTTTTCTCTTATAAAAAATGTGCACTTCTATTGCCCCAAGATGGTGACTGAGAGAAACACTGTGACTGAGAAAAAACACCTCATCTTAGGCACTGTAAAACTCAAATCAAAACTGTTGTAAAAGCAGCTTCTTGACAGAAGAAAAAAGCAGTGAAAAAAGTAAGAAAAATTGAAACACAGCTGAACAAAACCCAGAAAGAAGACCAGAGAGAGGAAAGGAGCCTGTGCATGCAACACTGTGGATGCCATTAAGCCACCTGCTCGGAGTGGGGTCTACTAGCACTGAGGCATCTAATGACCTCCTGCATACCCAGCAATGAGAAGTGGAGTAAGCGACTATAGAACTCCACACCCTAATCAAGCAGCATATCCCGGCATGATCGATAGTGAACGGAATGCCTGGGATGACCTGCCTAAGCCTGCAGCAGGAACATCCCAGCTCACCTCTCCCTCCAGAGCCAGAGCAGCACTCAATTATAAGTTAATTTTGTGGCTGGAGGGGCCCCTGTGGCAAATGATAGACTCAGTTGCCTGCCTTTCTAGCAGTTGGATAGGAGCAGAAGTGTGGAAGGGACCCAGAGCACACAGGGCATAGAGACGTTACAGACCCCCTGGAAAATGCCCTGCATTCAGACTGCACATCTGCCACCAGCAAAGGCAGAGAGAGACACAGACAGAGCCTGTAGAAAGTGCAGAGCCTTAGGCTTACACTGGGTCTAGATCCAGTGATGACTGCTGCCTACATGGACAAAAAGAGGCACAGGGAAAGGTCCTGGGGAGCACTCAGAGACACAGGCTTGCAGCCAGAGAGGCACCTGTGGAACTCGGTGACTGCAATGACAGAGAGAGACATCCAGTAAGGGTACTAACCGCTGATGACCCATAAGGAGATCCATAAAAGGACATTACCACTATAGAGCACCAAGCAAATAAGAATGCCTGAAACATGCTTGAAAATCTAATATAGTGAGTAGACATTTAAAAGCTGAAAATATTCACACAGATCTAAGAGGACTGCCAAGGCTAAGTTGGCACTGCTGTTATATACTTGCAAGGTTTGTTTTTTTTTTTTAACTCTGTTTTTGTTTTGTATTGCTTTGTTTTATTTATGCATGTTTGTTTTGATGGATGGTTGGTTGCTCTGTTATTTTTTGCTCATTTGTCAGCTCTCTTCCTCATCCCTTTTGCAAGCGCTCCCCCCCCAGTCTATATTCTTCTCCTCAATACTTTTTTTCTCTGTCTCATATCAAGACCATTTCATACCACTACACCTAAATACTCTACATTGACTATCAGAATCCCCCCACATACACACTATTTCTAATCTCTGCCATATATCACCTTAACACACTCAAACTCTTATTCCACTGGATCGTATTTTCTACTTTATCCTATTCTTTCACCCATCACTGTGGCCTTTCCCTCCTCACCCACCCTTCCCCACTGAACACAACACAACCTGCCCTTGTATATATCAGGGGATACCTCTAAATCCCTACTGTAGAGATTGGATCAGCAAAGTGAACTACCAGGAAAGACTGTCAGACACCAAGGATAAACTCACCTCAGCAGAAAGAAGGAATAGCTCAACAGGTCCCATATCAAGACCTAAAAATGTAGAGGCCACAAGCTATTCTACTCAAACTATAAGACAAACCCCATAACAGAAGCAAAAAACAAACCCTAGAAGTCAATACCTGAAACCTACCAATGGTACCACTGCAGTGGGCAAAAGAAGTCCTAGAATAATTGCAACTCAATATTCACAGAGAAAAAATAGAAATGAGAAGCCTATAAATTGATAAAAAGCTTGCAAAAGCAGCAAAGATATAAACTTAAGAACAGGGATGTCATGGGGAGTAAAAATAACAAAGAAACAATGAGCTACCACAATCTCACAATAACAGAACTCACCAACACAGAATTGTAGAGATTACTAGAAGAACAGTTCAGATCTTCAATAGTATAAATGATACAAGATTTCCAAAAAGAATTCAGGGAGAGCTGAAAAGAAATAAAGGAACAAATAAACAAAGAATCTGACACCCTGAACAGAAATCAAAGAGAAGCCTTGAAGGAAGTGAAGATGCAATAATTGAAGTGAAGATGTCAATAAAAACTATAAACAGTAGATTAGACCACATGGAAAATAGAATATCACTCTTAGAAGATGAATAATCCAAAATGAATGCATAGTATATAATTTGGAACAAAAATTCAACAGCATGAATTGGACATCAACAAGATCTGGGCCAATTTTAAAAGAGCTAACTTAAGAATCATAAGGCATAGAGGAGGGACTATAAGGTGAAACTAATGGAAAAAAATCTTTTCAAAGAAATAATATCAGAGAATTTTCCAAACATAGAAAGAGAAGTTGATACCCAGATACAGGAAACATATAGAACCCCCTCTAGACAAGATCAAAGAAAAGGTTCACCACACCACATAATAATCAAATTGACTAATGTAGAGGCCAAGGAGAGAATCTTAAAGGCAACAAAAGTAAAAGGCCAGGTGACATTTAGAGGCAAACCAATTAGAATCCCTCCAGACCTCCCAAACCTCATGAAAGCCAGGAGGGCCTGGAGCAACATATTCCAAACTCTGTAAAAAAAAATAATAATAATAACTTGTAGCCGAGATTCTCTTACTATCTCTCAAAATTGATGGGGAAATAAAAGCCTTCCATAACAAACAGAAGATGAAAGAATTTATGTCATCTAAACCAGCAGTAGATAAAATACTCAAAGAGATTAACTACAAAGAACAAGTAAACGCCAGAACCACAGAAACAATAATTTCCAGGAAGAAAACAACTAAGAAAAGAAGAACAAACACTACCTCAAACAGAAGTTAAAACTCAAAATGTTTGGAATTAAAAATCATCTCTCAATAATCACACTGAATATTAATGGCCTCAACTCCCCAACAAAAAGACAAAAGGTGGCAAAATGAATTAAAACCCATAATCCATCTATATGCTGCCTGCAAGAAACACAACTTACAAGCAAAGAGTCCCATAAACTAAAAGGGAAGGGCTGAAGTAAGGTAATCCATGCCAATGGAACTTGAAGACAAGCAAGAGTAGCAACCATGATATCAGATAAATTAGACTTCAAGCCTAAGCTTATCAGAAGAGACAAAAAGGTCATTTTTTACTAGCAAAAGGAACAATTCAGCAAGAAGAAATAACAATTGTCAACATTTATGCCCCAAACATAGGTATAGTCACTTTCATAAAACAAACTCTTTGTGATATAAAGTCACATATAGATCCCAATACAATAATACTTGGAGACTTCAATACTCCTCTCACATCACTAGACCAATCTTTTAGACAAAAGGTCAATAAAGATGCCTCAGATCTAAAGAATACCATAAACCAAATGGACCTATTAGACATATACAGAATATTTCACCCAACTATGACTGAATTCACATTTTCCTCAGCTGCCCATGGAACCTTCTCCAAAATAGACCACATTCTGGGCCACAACGCAAATTCTAAAAATGTAACATAATTTCCTCTTTTCAGACCACAATGGAATGAAACTAGAAAACAACTCTAAGAAGATAACCATGTAAACACATGGAGACTGAATACCACACTGCTGAATGAATAATGAATCATAGAAGAAGGGGAGAAATTAAAAAATTCCTAGAAACCAATGAAAACAGTGACATAAAGTATCAAAACTTCTGGGACACCTGGAAGGCAGTAATAAGAAGAAAATTTATAGCACTGAGTGCCCACATAAGAAGAACAGAAAATTACCAAATAAATAACCTAATGACACGGCTCAAAGCCCTTGAAAAACAAGAACAGTCTAACCTCAAAGCCAGTAGAAGACAGGAAATTATGGAAATGCCCTCAATGTTTACAACTGTAACATACACAGTGCAACCTTTTATGATCATCTCAATTCTGTTCTTGCTTGTCTCACTTGGAACACTGAGAACGATTCTTTGGATATGACATTATCTTCCATTCTGAGGAATTCAACTCTCCAGGATGGGGTCAGCAAAACCTCTTCAAGCCTCAGCATCATTGGAGGAAAATAGCACATTCTCTCTTTGATCTTTTTTTCTCTCTCTCATTCTCCCCCCCCACTCTCCCCCCTGCCCGCCCCCCCCCCATCTTTATATGTCTTCTTCTCTGGTTTGGGTCCTGCCAGAGATTTTTGCATAATCTTTCCCCATCATCAGCATTTAGAAAAATGGGAAGTACAGCTTTATGCATCCTCTGCTTATATCACTTCAAAAGCCCACCAGCCCTAAGAAGGAAAAAATCAAGGCCCAGACTGCCTGCGTGAACTGGGCTGAGAAATGATGATCTGAGGCAGAATAGCAAGATATAATGAGACCACTCCAGGGTAACATCTCAACAAAATACTCTAACATGGATATTGATTGCTAACCGCTTCAGTCTCCCCCCCCACACACACACACACTGACATCTTTTCCAATTTTTAAATATTTTCTATAATCAAACAAGCAACCTTCCTATCACCCATCTTTTCCTTGTAAACTTCAAAGTATCTGTCTGATACTTTCATTACCTCTGGGTCCCACTGGAAATAGGTTTCTATATCCTACTCTGACCCTGTCAGATGCCTGGTGCCCCCCAGCCCTGTGCCCAAATACTGTTCTGACACTTAGCTCTTGTCCTCTTTTACTTCTTTGACATTTCACCCATTTTTGCTAATGAATTGTGTGTATATTAAAGTTGTAATGTTACATACAAATTTCATGGAGCTGAGTAGGCAAAAGACACAACTGCATTACTCCTAAAAAATCTTTCTACAGGGTCTTTAACAATAGCAAGATGATGGTTTACCAATTTTACAGCACACTGGAAATAATTGGGAATGTTTACAAATACTGAAGGCTGGTCTTACAACCAGGCATACTAACTTGGTTCAGAGTGTAATATAGGCAGTTGGAAATTGTATAAATCCCCAGAGATTCTATTTTGAAGTGCTGCTATTTTGAAGAACCACTGGACTAGGGTAAGAACTCAGGTTGCTGGTGGAGGTCATGGACATTTGACCAGCTGATCATCCCTGGTCATTCTACTGAGGAAGGGATTTTAGAGCCTAGGTAGTTGAACTATATTGGAAAGTTAGTTTTCTCTAATTAAAAGGTGTAATTCTAAATCTCATGGAAATATGGAAACATGACAGGCTTAATGTGAATGTGGGGAAGATATGCAGGAAATAAGATAAAGAAACCACTGGAAAGAATGTTTTAAAAGACCTCCAACACACTGGAAGCTGGTGATGCACACCTGTGATTCCAAATACTGAGGAGGCTAAAGCAGAAGGATTGCAAGTTCTAGGCCAACCTGGGCAATTTAGAGAAATTCTGCGACAAAATAACATTTTTAAAAGGGCTGGGGTATGATTCAGAGGTATAGCACTATCTTAGTATGCACATGCACAATGGTCCTAGATTCAATAGCCAGTACTACCTCCCCTCCCACACACCTATACATATTCACATACAGGAAGATCTCTCAATATAGTATTTTCTCTCTTAGATAGAAAGAATGCATTTGTTTATTGGTGCATTGTACAACATGATGAAGTTCAGAGTGATAGACGCATATGTGCACACAGCACTTGGTGAGCCCTCCCCCAACTCCCACCCCACTCCTTCACCCTCCCTATGCAAGACATTGTGATTGGTATTTATAAATTTGTGTATGTGCATCATATCCACTGAAGTGTTTCCTTTATCAAGTCTCCCTCCCCCTCCTGCTTCCTTCCCTTAAGCCCCCCTCCTTCACTCCACTAGGATTTCTCCTCCTTTGTCTAGAGTCCCTCCTGTATCCCAATTTCTCCCTAGCTTCCACATATTAAGGAAAACATCTGACCAGAAAGAATATGTTCTTAGCTTTCTGTTCATACTATGAAATACCTGAGGTAGTTAACTTATAAAGAAAAAAATGTTTATTTATCTAACGATTTTAAAGGTTCAAAATCCAAGATGAGGAGAGCCACACTGGTTGGACCTCTAGCAAGGGTGGTAGATGGCAGCACGTTATGGCCAGTGCTCCCGTAGGAGCAAGTGCTCACACATCCCATAAGAGCAGAGAGAAAGTAGGAGGTCAGGGCCAGGATTGTTCTTTTTAGAATAATCTGTCTGGCAGAACTACCAAGAGAAATGGCAAAGGGATCCCAGAAGAAATACTTCCTGCCCCAATAACTTATTTACTTCCCACTAGCCCACAACTCCCAAAGATCCCCATCGCCTTCCTATAGCACCAACATATGGACCCACATTGTATCATGATTGTGTGACTTAAGCATATTAAAACCATAGTAGAATAAAAGAGTTGGGTCAATGATGTCTTCTAGTTTAAAATGAGAGCTATAAGCCAGGCATGATGGTGCACGCTTATAATCCCCGTACTTGGGAAAATGAAACAGGAGGATCACAGGTTCACAGCCAGCCTCAGCAATTTAGTGAGGCCCTCCTCAACTTAGACCCTATTTCAAATAAAAGAATAAAATAGGGCTGGGGGTGTACCTTGGAGGCAGAATGCCCCTCGGTTTTATCCCCAGTACCACAAAAAAAAAAAAAAAAAATCGGAGCCATAGATATAAGAAAATTGCAAGGGTGATTAGTGTTGGGAGGAATCAAGAATAATCCTGAAGAGCCCATGAAGGGATTTCGAAACACCGGTTCCCTAGACTATTGCCCATTACACACCCTAGCACATGCCTCCTATTCCTCAGTCTTCAAATACACAATTCTTTTGTTGATTCCTCTTTTGCCCACATTAGTTACAACAAATTCCCTCCTCAAAGATATGATTGACCCTACATTTGGTACTCCTGTGGCATCCCTGACTTTGTGCCTGTGTCACAGGAATTTTATTCGGAGAAGCTCTGCCTTTCCCTAGTCTTAACAACCCAGGAACTCAGTGAATTTTCACTCTGTAGCCAGGGTGTGCTATGTCACACTGCCATCACTCCTGCAAACTGCAAATACCTCCTCCTCAAGTGAAATTTCATTAGTAGCATGTGTTGAGCACCTATTGTGTGTCCTTGAATGACCCCACTGGTCACCTTGCAGTAGTTTAGTGTGAAGGCTAACGAATAAAGGGAAAATAAATAATATATCAGGAGAGAATCATTAAAAACGAAAACAATCCAAGGAAATGGAGTCTTGTTTAATGCCCTCATGGGAAAGAGGAAACACACAGGAAGAAACTTGCAGAGTTTCTCTAACAGAAGTACTGTTCCATCTTTATCTTGAAAGGTATCCAGACAAATAACAGGAAGGACTGGGGAAAGTATGCATGGAGTGCCCTTGAGTCAGTGGGACAGAAGGACAGGTAGTGCAAGGGGTACTACTGTCAAGATGTTGCTGGAAATGGAGACAGAGAGAAGGGATCTTAAAGTTACCCAGCTCATCCTGGGCATGGAGTTTAGGTTGCACTTTAGGGTGTTGGGGAACCAGATGATGGTTTTTCCTCTCTTAAAGAACACTGGGAGCCGAGTGCGGTGGCGCACGTTTGTAATCCCAGCATTTGGGAGGCTGAGACCGGAGGATCCGGGTTCGCAGCTAGCCTCAGTTACCTAGTGAGGCCCTCCACAACTTAGGGAGGCCCTGTTTCAAAATAAAGAATAAAAAATAGAAATAGGGCTGGGGGTGTAGCTCGGAGGTAGAATGCCCCTGAGTTCAATTGCCAGTACCACAAAAAAAAAAAAAAAAAAAAAAAAAAAAACACTGGGCAGAGAATGGGAGAATCTTGGGACTGTAAAGGCAGACAGAGACTTCAGGGCTTATAAGAATGTACTACACCATCTGAAATGAATGCCCCAGCTTCTTGCCCAGGCTGCTCTACGTGGTTCTGTGAAAACAAGGAGAAGGAGAGGATATGTAGTATTATATGACATTAACAATGACCAGTAAATGATAACTATATTTTTTGGCAGAAGGGCTGGGGGACTCTATTCAGCAAACAACAATCCAGCTCTTACATCACAAGCAGTGTTCTGATTCCTTAGGTTTCAGGAGCGAAAAGTCAAACAAACAGGATGCACGTGGTGGTCCCACCTAGCCACAGGACTGCTCCTCAGCTTTCTCTTGCTGTATGCACTGTGCACATAACTCTGCTGTCCTGTAAAACTAAGATGGGAGGAAACAGGAGAGTAGAAACAGCTCCATCATCTTATATTGTACATAAGGTTGCAAATCCTGTATCCAAGAAACACCCAAAGCTTTACTTCTGAGAGGACTGTATGACATACAATTTTCCCTTTATTCTTTGTTTCATTTTTTTTTATAAATCAAGATTAAAACTGAAGTGAAAGGAAAACAGACACCTAGAGCAGTTTGAAGGCCCTTGAGTTTGTTTCCTTGGGATGATGAAATTGGGAACCTGAGCAAGAGAAATTGATTTGTTCATTACTCTGGATGCTTAAAATTGAAATACAGACCTTGGCAGTGTCATGGCCTTCATGAAACTTTTAGGAGAGAATTCTCCTTCTTCCTAACTTCTGGTAGATTTCTAGGGTCACTGGGATGCAGCTGCAGCTTTCTAGTGTTGCCCTTCTTGACACATGATGTTCTCTGTTCTTCTGTCTTTGTGAATCCTCTGGGATTCCAGTACCAATCCTACTGGATGCAGGGCCCATCCAACACTCATGTGATTGCATTTAAACTAATTACATCTGTAATGACTGAATATCTACAAGTGTTGAACTATGAGGTATATGTGCTTCTAATTTCTATGGGGCACATGTATCTCTTTAGGAACACAATTCAGTTCCTAATAGATCTTGAGGAGAAAACAAGACAAGGTGGCACAAGATAGTTAAAAGAACACAATCATTAAATCTCCTACTTCATTCTACATGGTGAAATAAAATAAAGGAAGGAAAAAGCAGCATGCTGTCAAGGCTATAACATGCCTGACTGTTTTGTCTACAGTAGCTTTGTAGTAAGTTTTGAAAACAGGAAGTTGAGTCTTCCAAATGCGTTTTTTTTTTCATCATAGTTTTGTCCTTTTTGTGATTAGTAGAATTTCATTTTATTATTAAAATGAATATTAAGAAAAGATTTTTTCTTACAAAAAACAAAAAAAACAAACAAAAAAAAACCTCATTGCAGCCAGGCACAGTGGCACACACTTGTGATTGGGAGGCTAAGACAGGAGGATCACAGGTTCACAGCCAGCCACAACAACTTAGTGAGACCCTTCCTGCTAGGACTCCCCATTTTTCCCATATTAGGGCCCCAGATACCAGCTCAGATGGGCAGCAAGTGCCTCTCTGGTGTGCCTGTTCATAGCTGCCTCAGCCCTCCCTCCCTCTGATGAGATTTCCAATGAGATCCTTTCAACCAAAGCAAATTACAAAGGAAAAGTCCAAACTTTTGGGAATCTGTCACTGCAGAGTGGGGCTGAGCACAGCAGCCCATGAGAGCTCCAGCAGTGCACCCAGGGTGGTGGTGGATGCTCAGGTCCTCTGCAGCTGGAAAGCCTCCATGTCCAGTGCAGAGTAACGGGGGAGGGCGGCATCTCTCACCTGATAGTGGGGTTTCCTGCAATGCCAGTTCCTCCTCGATATCCACCTCTTGGCTCTTAAATTTCTTGCACTTGTCCTCAATCTTTTTCACAAGCGTCTTTTAACATAAGATCCCTGCAGTGGTCTCACTGGAGAACTGGCTCAACAGCAGCCACACTCCTAGCAGGTAGGACAACCACAGGCTGGACATCCTGGGCCTGGTCTCTCCTCCTCTGGGCTTTGCAGCCTTTCTCTGGAGACTGCTGCCGCTGTTGCCCACAGACCTGAGCCTGTGTGTTCACCCTGGCTTCAGACTGCTTTCCCTAGCTGGCTCTACTAGGTCTTTATATCCTGTGGGATGTCACTCAGCTCTTGAGCCAATGATCCCAGCTCCATCCCTCCCCCACCCACTTCCATGCAATTTACTTCTTCAGCTCATGTTCACTCCAATTCCCCCATACATCCCATATCCCTCCATCCTCCAATTGTTCTTTTGCTCTTGAATTGGTTTACAGTTTAAACTGCCTTCTTCCCTTTTTATTCATTTGTTTCTCTACAATGATGTTTATGCAGCTTTTTGGTATTTCTTTTCCCATCACAAACTCATGGACTTCTCATTAGGAAATAGAGTGGAACAGAACAGATATAACCCTGACTTGTGAGCTCACTGCCACAGTGATCTCAGGAAACTCTTGCTGTATAAACTTCTATTTTTCCTCCCACTCTCTTCACATTTATTTGTATTTCTTCTTCAGAGCATTATAGCATTAGGTTGCTACATGCCTGGATAACATTGTGATGGCTGAATGGAGTGAGTTTTCATGAATGATTAAAAGAGGATGTAGCTTCAACCCATTCCTACGAAAATTCCCAGTAACATAATCTTAGGGTCTTATAATCACATCTAAATTTTACAATGCATGTTCCCATTCATTCTTGCTGAAGATTGGAAACTTAACCTTAGAGAAAACTTGAAGTTGACTATTTACATCTGTTCTCCAGAGATCCTGACAAGGAAGAGCAAAATCAGGAGGCTTTTTGGGTTTCCAGGTAAATCTTGGGAAAGTACAGATTGCAGGGTTTCTAACACTGGGCAGAAGTCAGATTCTCTCACATTTTAATCATTTCTTTCTTTCCTTTGGTTCTTCTAAGCAATCTTTATTTATTTTATTTTATTGTCAATTACTGACTACTATAGTTTGAGAATTCTTTAGAGATGGAAAACATACATACACATACACACACACAACATAAAAACAACAAAAAAGTAGTAGAATTCTTTATCCACAGTATTTTGGTAATGTGTATTCCTCCACAATAATTAAAACATTTAGCTGGGTGTGGTGGTGCACACCTGTAATCCCTGTACTTGGGAAGCTGAGAAGGAGGATTGAAGGTCAGCCTCAGCAATGTATTGATACTCTCAGCAACCTAGCAGAACTGTGTTTCAAAACAAAAAGTTAAAAAAGGGCCGGGGGTGTAGCTTGGAGGAACCCAGAATGCCCCTGGGTTCAATTTTCAGTAACACACACAAATTTAAAATGTTTATGATCAACTTGTTGTACTCTATGTGTGTTTGATTTGTGAGAGAAAAGTTTTATCATTTTTAAATAACACAGGTTTCTTGGCAATGGGCAAGGTAGGTAACTAGCAAATTATTCCCTGACCCTTTAAATGCAAATAGGACCATATGTTTATAAGCCTCATTTGTTTGTGTTCAAAATCTTGGAAGATGAGCTCTGTTCCCTGAAGTAAACTTGAGGACTTGATGTAAGTTAGTTGATGTTAGTTAGGCCACTTTTGAAGTTGGCAAATTACCTTTGGTTCCAAATAAAAGATTAATATTGTACAAAATGAAACAGGGCCTTGTTGACATTCCTCAAATGCTGGCCATCAGGTAGTTCTTCATAAACTTCTGTCTTGAGATAGCATCTCTTGAATCAGTTTTTGGATGATGGATGTCACAATGGGGCATGCATAGTGCCCTAGGGACTCATCATTTGGCCAATTTGCTCCTTCCATCACTGAGGGAGACAGACATTGATTGAGTCTGTGGCACTCTGAAGACAAGCACTGAGGACAGCCTTGGAAGCCAATAAGGACTGTGAGACTCTGCCGGTTTGATAAGTTGATACCTTATAACACTGATACAAGAGGAACTTTAGATAATGGAGAAGAAACCCCAGTGGAACGAGGTGGGTGGTCCAGGGAAGGGAGAATTAACAAAGGAGGTACTTTTGTTGATATTATGCACATATGTGAGAATACCAGTGCTAATTTCAATATCTGGTATGGGGAAGGGGAGGGAGTGAGGGGGGAGCCGGGGAAAAGCCCACCAAGTGCTGTGTGCATGTATGTCACTATTACTCTGAACTGCATTATAATGTGAGATTACAATGCACACACACACACACACACACACACACACATATATATATATATACTTTTGAATATATATATTCATATATATAGAGAGAGATTTTAAGTGAAAAAAGTAAAATATGTTTAGAAGAATTTTCCATATAGGTGTAGAAGTTGTATACATGATTGATATTTTAAAATACAGAAGCTGAATTTCTTTCACACTAGGGACTGTGCATTGCTAGTTGATATTTGGTAACTTCAAGGAACAAATGTTTATTTTGGTTCAATGTTGCAGAGGTCTCAGTCCCTGGTCAGGTGGCTCCATTCCTTGGGCCTCAGATGAGGCAGAGCATCATGGCAGAAAGGCATAGTGGAGGAAAGCTACTGGGCTTTTGGAAGTCAGAAAATGAGGAGAGATATAGGAAAGGACCTGGGAGAAGATAACCCTTTCAGGGTGTGCCCCCAGTGACCCACTTCCTCCAACCATTCCCATTTAGTTATCAGTGGATTCAGATATTTAATGGAGAAATCCACTACTGAAGTTAGAGTCCTCATAATGCAGCCATTGCCTAAAAGGCCCGCCTCTCAGCTGTGGTGCACTGGGGATCATGCTCTAAACAGGAGACTTTGGGAGACATTTCAGATCCAAGCCATGACACTTGGTACACACAAAAATAATCTCACTCGTTATTAACCACTCATTTAGGTCACTTAAAAATGTTACTTGAATCTCTCAGAAGCATGAAAGAAACAACTCTAAAAATAATTTAGTCCGTTTGGACAAAAACATGCAAATTACTTTGATTTTATGCCCAATCTGCTTGCTGGCATATACCATTTTTATTTATTATTTATGGCACTGGGGGTTGAACCCAGAGACATTCTACCTATTCTACTATTTTATTTTGAAACAAGGTCTCACTAAGTTACCGAGAACCTTGCTAAGTTGTTGAGGCTGGTCTTGAACCTGCAATCTTCCTGTCCTAGCCTCCCAGTACTATATTATAAGTGTGTGCCACCACGCCTGGCTGTCAAACACCATTTTTAAAAAAAATGGATTTTGGGTCAATGATTAAAAATGGACTTTGGCTTGTGATTTTATCTACAGATATTTAAATTAAATAGGTAAATTAAAATATTCTGTCATTTTTATAGGTACCTGATGTTAGGCTATGCACACAGTTTATGTTGGTTTAAAGATTTTAAGATTTTACAATCATTACTGAGAAGATTAAAGACCAATGGATGTAATTATACCATTAATAGAAAAAGACAAGATTTCCTTATCAGAAAGGAATTAATGGTCAACTCATGCTATAGTCACAGGAAGACTTTATCTTTACAGAACAAACTTCATAGAATTATGCATCCAACAAGAACTAATCAAACTCTAGCAAACAACGTAGGAAAATAACTTTAAGATTGTGCTGTAAGTCTCATATGATGAATATAAATTTACTACTACAGTGACTATACACAGGGGTCTCCTGTGGAATATGTATATATCTTGTAAAATGTAATTGTATTTATCACATATTACCTAGGTAAAACAATGATTTGGTAATTTATTTTTGCTTTTCAGCAAAAATAAATGTAATTATTAGACCAAATATGATAGTCTGTATCTCTTTTTTTCTTTCTTTTCTATCTCTTGTTTTTTATTTTTTTAAAATTGTCTATTTTCATTGGTGCTTTTTGATAATACATAATAGGTGTTTCACTGTCTCTATCTCTTTTGAAAGCCTCATAAGCCACTCTTAAGGTAGCCTTCGGGATATGACTATCCTGTGACTTGGAAAGATTTTATAAGCTGTTCTGGAAGTGAACTGTCCTTGGTTCTGATATCTTGCTTTTGAAATAAATTGCTCTATGGCTTCAAAAGTTTGAATGATTTAATGAAATCACCAACAATGATGTTGCAAAGGGCAAGTTTCCTTCTCTCTGGTTCCTTTCAGTGTTCTCTTTAGTCATTCAGGCACTTGTGTTTCTCTTCCATCCCTTTTCTCAATAAATCTATAAGACCTAATTCAAAAACCTGGGAAGCAAGGATCCCTCTATGTGGAGGGAAAAAAGAAGAAGAAGAAGAAGGAGGAGGAGGAGGAGGAGGAGGAGGAGGAGGAGGAGGAGGAGGAGGAGGGGAAGACATTCTCAACATGATAGGACACAGCCCCATTTCTTGACAAGGAGGAGAGTGATTATGTTTAGCATCTCTCCTGTCACTCATTCTAGCTGCCCCCTGCCCCTTAGGGCACAAACAGGCTTGGTAACCTGCTCACCACTCCATATTTGCTCCCTTTCTTCTCAGTTGCCAGTCTCCAGCTGGCCTGCTGTCTGACCCACCCAGCCTTCCTCGGGGGTCCTGAGATGCTCTGCACCTGCTGGGGGGGTCTTAGGTGTGCTTCCCCTCCCTTGTCCCTGTCCCTTTCCACTCTGTCATCCTGGGTGCCAGGTCGGAAGGGCACTGAGCACCTCTCTTCCCCAGCCTTCCGTCCCTATGGTGAGATTCCCAGGAAGACCCTTTGTATACAAGCAAGCAACAAAGGCTCAAATATTAGGTACCAGCCACAGCAGGGAGTCAGCTCAGCACCTGCAGCCAGTAATATTTTACCTGAGCAGCCAAGGAGACTGTTTTGACTAGGAAATACTCTGAGCACAACTAATAAAAAATGAGGGCATGCAGTGAGCAGGAGCTCTCATTTGTTAGGGATCCAGATCCTCATAGAGGGCCCTTCTGGATTTTGGACTTTCCCTTCACATGTTCTGCATACATGATCATCATAGTCTCCTCCAAGTGATGGCCACATATCTCCTCCTTTTCATTGCTCATCCATTTGGCAGAGCTGTCTCTAGGGAGCTGACTCAGCAACAGCCAGATTACTGACAGGTGGGACAAGAACAGGCTGGGCATCCTAGATCAGCTCCTCCTGCTTGGGGCTATTCACCCCTTCCCTTGGGACTGCTGCTGCTGTCCTCTGTCACTAGCATGTGCCTGTGTGCCTAACCCAGGCTTCAGGCTGCGCTTCCTTCCTCATGCTAACCATTTCTCTTGGTCAGCACTTAGACCTTAAGAGGTCCTAGTCCACCTCTTTCCCCAGCCTTCTATGGGAATTTTCACACCCAGCTCTTTTCAACATTCTTCAAGTGTCTCTCCACATTTCATGTCCATCCATCTTCTCAATGTTCAACTTTTTGCTTATTTAAAATTTTTATTCTCTTTTAATTTTTAAAAATTTTTATTAATACATTTATTGGTGCATTACAATTGTATATCATAGTGAGGTTCAAAGTGTTACAAACATTTGGAATACAGGCTGTGGCTCTGCCTTATTTGTGTGCTGCTTAAGTAAAATTTTCAATTTCTTTTTCCCTTTTGAACTTTCAGATGTCAAAAGCATTGCAAGGTCCTGATAGAAATTACAGATATAAAAAATAAAAATGTATATTAAGTTCAAAAGCCAGATATCATCCTTACCATTTGCTATATAAACTTCTATTATTTTCCTACATCACCTTCAGCATTTATGAGAACATCTTCTTAAATGCATGAAAGATTATCAGGATCTATTCAGAGGAGTGGCTGGTAGGTGGATACACCTTTCACAAATGTAGAAAAATGCGATATTTAAATTAAGTCCTGTGAAAAATATTAAGATACAGTAACATCTCTTCCAGTTCACATAATGGTGTTTAATGGTTACAACAACTTTTCCTATTCGCCATTTCAGAAGTTTGCAACCTTAAGCTTTAAGAGAACTCTGTTACATACATCTGCTTTCCAGAGATTCTTATAAGCAGGAGAAAACACAGGGGCCTTTAGGGTTGACTCTTAAGCTTTGAGGAATATGGTTACATTTCATCTTATAGTGGAAGTCATATGCTACAACTCTCTGCCAATCAACAATTTTCCTTTGACTCTTCTAGGCCATTTCTCAAGTGCTAACAAGTATTTGATGTTTTGATTTGAGATTGTGTTACTTATCCCTAAAGACCAGAGAAAACACACACATACACACACACACACACACACACACACACACACACACACACAACCTTGTTAAATCAAATTTTTAAGAGTCCAGTATTTTGGCCTAGGTTCCTGGACCAGTAGAACCAGACCAAATCAGAGTATGGTCAATAATGCAAAGTGCCATATTTTGAAATAGAATTTCTAAAGTGGTCAGTTTCAAAAACAGAAAAAGGACATGTACAGCATCCAGTCAGAAGAGGTCCAGATTACTTCAGGCAAGAAACTTCCTCTATTTTAAACCTATCAGGAAAATAACTAGGAGGCTCTGTTTTTCCCTACTCCTGGCAACCTGAGCTTTCAGTGTGTTTTCACTCTGTAGCCAGGGTCTACTACTGCACACTCCTTCTCCCCGGCAAGCTGCAAATACCTCCTAATTAGGTGCAATTTGCTTTGATGGAATTTTTTGAGCAGCTATTGTGTATTCTCACATGCCCCCACCATCAGCTCACACAATCTAGTCTGGAAAGCTTATGAATAAAAGGAAAATAAATGCTAGGATATCAGAGAAGAATCATTGAGAATGAAACTAACCCCCCAAAATGGAGCCACACAGAGGAAGCAATGAAAATTAGAATGAATTCTAATTACCTAACAGAACTACGATTCCATCTGCATCTTGAAAGGTATCAAGCAACTGACTGGGCTGACTGGAGACAGAGAAAGGCACAGGGAAGAGTACCTCACACAGTATGTATGGAAATGCCCATGAGTCAGTAGGACAGGAGGACAAGTAGTTCAAGGGGGACTGTGAAGATGCTGCCTGAGATGGAGAATGGGAGAGGGGATCTTAGGTCCTCTAGTGCATACTGGATATGGTGTTTAAGTAATATCCTAGGGTGATTTTTCCATCATAAACATCACTGAGCAATGAATATGGAGAATCTTAGAACTAAAAGAACAGAGATCTCAGGACTTAACATACGATACCATCTTAAATGAATGCCCTGGTTTGTGTAAACTATGTTGTACTTTGAGAACAAGGCAAAAGAGAGGATATGTAGTATTGCTTGGGGCAGTGGGCACTCCGTTCACCCATTCAGCAAACAGTCATACAGTTCCTCTTATATATCACGAGTAGTGTTCTAGGTCCTTAGGTTGCAGGAGTGAAACGTCAAACATGATGCTCACATGGAACTTTCACTAATTACAGGACTGCTCCTCAGTTTTCCGTTACCACATGCACTCTATACTTAATATTGTCAAACTAAGATAGGGGGGAATGGGATATTAGAGAATGTTCCATAATCTCCTATGGTTTTAAAACCCTCATCCAAGAAATGTCCAAAGTTTTGCTTCTAGGAGGATTGTGTGACATGTAAATTTCCCTTTATTCTTTGTTTCATAATTCTTTACAAATCAGGATGACAACTGAAATGAAAGGCAAACAGACACATGGAGCAGTCCTAAGTCCCTTCTATTCCTTTCTCAGGACTGATGTAGTGAGGAACTGAAGATGGCTGGTTGAAAGCAAGAGATATTGGCGTTTTCCTTGTTCTGTATGCTAAATGGTGAAATACAGCTCTTGGCAGTGCCACAATTTCTCTGAAACCTTTGCAGGAGAATTCTTCCTTCTTCCTAATTTCTGGTGGATTTCTAGGATTCCATGGAGGCAGCTGTAGCTCTTCAACGCTGAGCCTCTTGATACATGGTGTTCTTCATTCTTCTGTCTTCACATTGTCTTCGTAAATCCTATTGGATTTCAATACTACTCCTATTGGATGAAGGGCTCACCTAGCACTAGCATGACTTCATGTTAACTAATTACATCTGCAATGACTCCATATTTACACATGTTCCATACTGAGGATTACATGTTTCTAATTTCAATGTATGTCCTTAGGGAAACAATTCATAACAGATGTTGATGCGAAACCAAGAGAAGACCACACAGGATAGTTAAAAGAACAGTCATTAACTCTTGTACTATATGATAAAGATGAAAAAAAGAAAAAGAAACACACAAACACACACTGTCATGACATTGTGCCTAACTATTTTGTTTATAATAGCTTTGTAAAAAATGTTTTGAAATCAGGAAATTGAGTCTTCCAACTTTCTTCTTTTTCAAGACTTTAATCATTTTTAAGTTAGTAGGATTAAGAGTAGTTGATCTTATTATACCATTAAAAAAGAAGTCATAAAGACTCAAAAGAATCATCTGTTGACACAAAAGACAATACTGTGATTGTTCCTTTCAGAAAAATGCAAATGCAAACACAAGCACCAAAAAATACTTATTATTTTAATAATTATGGTGACTGACTTGAACCTCAATGAAGTTATAATGGAGATTATAATCAAGATTACATAACAAATCATATCATAGTTGTCCACTTACATATAGACAGCTTACCCATGTCACTGCAATAAAATAGACAACAGTAGACAATAAGTAAACCAACAGCAAGTAATCTTTTCTTTGGAAGTAGTAGACTCCTCATTAATGACTGATTGTTAGAAAGTGTTGCTTTCAGTGCTTGTGGAAATTCAGGAATTAATTCTGACAAAATATTTACGACTTCCACATCTCTCTGGCTGGAGAGTACCAGGGGTTCTGTTAGGTTAAAAAAAGTGGGAGGAGGAATAGGTGTGAAAATTCATTCATGTCAAGGACAGGAGGCACGTAAATTATGATTTTCCTATTGAAAAGCAAAAGCATTGACTCAATCTAGTGAAAAACAAAAACAGACCTGGTGTGTGCCCCTCCTACTGTGGGTCTTTGGGTGGCTTCTCTTCCTGCCAGGACTCCCTGTTTTGCCCACATTGGGGCCCCAGATGCCAGCTGGGATGGGCAACAAGTGTCTCTCTTTTGTGCCTGTTCACAGCTGCCTCAGCCCTCCATCCTAATGAGATTCTCAGTGAGATCCTTTTTTTTTTTTCTTTTCTTCTTGGTACTGGGGTTTGAACACAGGGGCATTCTCTTCAAGCTATACCCCCAGACCTATTTTTTATCCTTAATTTGGAAACAGGGTCTCACTAAGTTGCAAAGGTCCTCACTTAGTAGCTGAGGCTGGCCGCAAACCTATGATCCTCCTGCCTCAGCCTCCCAAATACTGGGATTACAAGCCTGTATCATGATGCCCGGTTTGGGATTCTTTCAATCAGCACAACTCATAAAGGAAAAGTCCAAATTTTGGGACTCTGCAGTGGCCCATGAGAGCACAGCAGCCCATGAGAGCTCCAGCAGTGCCCCCAGGGTGGACACTCAGGTTCTTCTACAGCTGGAGAGCCTCCATGCCCAGTTCAGAGTGACAGGGGGGAGGGTGGCA
Source organism: Graphiurus murinus (assembly GCA_004027655.1). Lineage (NCBI taxonomy): Eukaryota > Metazoa > Chordata > Mammalia > Rodentia > Gliridae > Graphiurus > Graphiurus murinus. Next base: position 32,505 of record PVLC010009069.1, on the reverse strand, counting down.
GCTCTCACCTGACAGTGGGGTTTCCTGCAATGCCAGTTTCTCCTGGACATCCGCCTCTTGGCTCTTCATATCCCTATACTTTTCTTCTATCTCATTCGCAACTTTTTTATTCCATAAATTCCTAGACAGGTGTGTCAATGAACCTGCAGTGGTCTCACTGGGAAACTGGCTTAGCAGCAGCCAGACTCCTAGCAGGTAGGACAACCACAGGCTGGACATCCTGGGCCTGGTCTCTCCTCCTCTGGACTTTGTAGCCTTTCTCTGGAGACTGCTGCTGCTGTTGCCCACAGACCTGAGCCTGTGTGTTCACCTTGGCTTCAGGCTGCTTTCTCTACCTGGCTGCATCAGGCCTTTATATCCTTTGGGCTGTCACATGGCTCTTGAGCCAATGGTCCCAGCTCCACCTTTTCCTCCACCCTTTCCTACCCACCTCCATGCAATTTAGGAGAAATCAAGACAGAATAGCACAGGATAGTTAGAAGGAAACATCTATTAAGTTTCTTACCTCTCTCTACATGTCGAAATAAAAGAGAGAAAACAAATGAACTCAGCAGTCTGTCAAGGACATACTGTACCTGCTTTATCTGTAGTAGCTCTGTGAAAATTTCAAAATCAGGAAGTTGAGCCTTCCAACTGTTCTTTTTCAAGACTGTGTTTGCTAGTTGGGAGTCCTTGATAGTCCTTGTTAATATTAGAAAGGATTTTTCTTAAAAAAATTAATTGCATGAAATACCATTGTGATTCTGATAGGGATGGCATTCACACCATATCCTCTGTAGATTGCATCAGCATCCCAGCAGTATTGTCTGCAAATCCAGGGGATTCCATGAGCAAGGCAGAAGTCTTCCTAGTATCTTTTTCCCCCCTTAACATCTTTCAGCAATGTTTTATACGTTTACATCTAAGTATATTCCAAGGTTTTTAATTAGTTTAGAATGTACTAAAAGTGGAATTGTTATTCTAATTTTGGTTTTTGATATTAATTGGCAGTCAATTTTTGCATGTTGTATTTTCTTCTCTTTATGGAAATAGTTCACAGGCAGTTAAGAGTTGTTTTCAAAACTTTAGTTTTCCTATATATAAGATCATATAATCTGCAGACAGAGAATATTTTACATTATCCTTTCCAATTCTCATGCCCCTCTTTCTAGTTACCTAATTGTTCTGGCTAGGATGTACCATACTAGGGTGAAGAGAAGTGGTTAAAGTGGACAATTTTGATTTGTTCCTGACTTGAAGGATAAGCTTTTAACCCTTCACCGTTGAGGCTGATGTTTATTGTGGATTTTTATTTGCAAAACAAAGGTTACATTATTCATTTCTCATGAGAGTTTTAGAAAGATCTTAATAGGATTTGAATAAACTATTCAAAAGAATAAATTTAGCTGGGCATGGTGGTATACACTTGCAATCCTAGTACTTAGGAGGCTGAGACCACCGGAGAATCCGGGTTCCCAGCCAGCCTCAGCTACTTAGTGAGGCCCTCCGCAACTTAGTGAAATCCTGTTTCAAAATAAAGAATAAAAACTAGGGTTAGGGGTGTAGTTCGGAGGTAGCATGCCCCTGGGTTCAACCCCCAGTTCTGCAAATTTTTTTTTTAAAGTGTAAATTTGCTGCTCTTTTTTTTTCTTCCTTTCTTTCTTTCTCTCTTTCTTTCTTTCACTTTTGGTATCAGGGATTGAACCCAGGGGAATTCTATCTCTGAGTTACATCTCAAGTCCTTTTTATTTTTTATTTTGATTCAGGTCTTCCTATCTCAAAAGTTGCTGAGAGTCTCTCGCTAAGTGGCTGAGGCTGGCCTACAATCTGAACTCCTCCTGTCTCAGCCTCCCAAGTACTAGGATTACAGGCATGTGCCACCATGACTGGTGCATCATTAACATTTAAAAATGTTTCTTTGTAAAAATCTTAAAAGTTTCTGTATATAGAAAACATTGAATATTATCTCTTAGATATCTAGAGACAAAAATTCCAATTTGGATAGCAGGCAAGAAAAAAAAAGTGCTACCAACTTTAAAATCAACCTCATTACCCACCAAATCAAATTAACTTGTTTGCTAAATATGTATTAAAGTTATGTGAACAAGAAGGCTGAATGCTAACTTAATAGGTTGTATGTTATGTGCTTACTTATCTATAAGTCAATTTGTTATCACACAAACAAAAAACATATAAGCATATAGACATACAGAGGAACACAAGAAAATTTCAGAGCTTTTATTTATCATTCATTAGTTTTAAAAGTAACACTGTTGATCTGATACCACACTAAGCAGTCTGTAAATCTTAAATTTGCATTTCTAAAGGTAAAATTTTCAATTGAGACCAGACAAAAAATTTACTCCTCAAAGTTTCATACCAGAAAACCTTTAATAACCAGGTTTTCTGATCACAGGAAAAAAGAAAGAAAAAAAAAAAGACAAGAAAATAACCTAGAGAAATTTTAATATAGATAAATTTTAATCAGATAAAACAAAAAATACACAGTTTAAGACTGTAGAGAAAAGGGAATTTTCCAGAGTTACAAAAACCCAAGAATTCAAAATAAAGGAACCCTGAGTGATTTTTTTTCTTTTTTTAATAAAAGCTCATCTGATGATTGAAGTAAGAATCATGCGTGGGAAAATGGAATTCCCTATCCTATGCAGATAAATCTGTGTTGGTGAAGCCAACACAGTTTAGTGTGTTAAGTCAACTGTCAAACGAACAATCACAGTGCATTTTTAGATATACAGGGGCCACAATGAAATTGAGAGTTGCATAAGGAGCTCTTCTCTCAACAAACAAAATTAACATTTTTCATTTTCACAACAGATATCTCTCAAACACTCTAGTTCTCTCTTCTTAGTTTACCTCTTAGTCAAAAACCTGGCACTAAACAATCCCTGTCTAAGACAATGCTGATATCAAACACTTAAAGAAAGAACTCCAAATTGGTTTCAGGAAAACTTTAAATTGGCTAAAAAACCAAGACAACAGGAAAAGAAGGACTAGGGTCCATGTGTACTGCCTGCAAGACTAGGGGCAACCAAACTTTGGGTCCACAGATTCCTAAAAATTCATTTTTCCATTCTATCAAAAGCAGGAAAGGACAAGTCAACACTGGTTAAAGGGCACAGAAAGATAGTCCAAAAACAAAATTAAGTTTCTGAGGTACAGGGGCACTGCTAACCAATTCACTTCCTCCAGGGTCTCCCAGCCACAGGCAGCATTACATCCCAGCCAGATCACCATTCTGTTCCAGGTAGCCAAGCCTGAGAAGCTGCCTGCATTCCAGCTGTTTAGATTTGGCCACTCACTCACAGAAGAAATAGGCAAAGAGTTGAAAGGGAAACAAATTTTATTAAGTTTGTTCAACTTGGGGAGAAGCATCTAGATTGCTTCTCTGGTTGTCCCATAGAATCATTTACAATTTATAGAATCAAAATCCAGGTGATGAGCCGGGCGTGGTGGCGCACGCTTGTAATCCCAGCATTCGGGAGGCTGAGACCGGAGGATCCGGGTTCGCGGCCAGCCTCAGCTACCTAGTGAGGCACTCCGCAACTTAGTGAGACTCGGTTTCAAAATAAAGAATAAAAAATAGGGCTGGGGGTATAGCTCGGAGGTAGAATGCCCCTGAGTTCAATTCCCAGTA
>PVLC010009069.1:5805-28771 GCA_004027655.1 Graphiurus murinus | reverse complement strand
ATAACCTTTTAGGATTGTTTTTTGTTTGTTTGTTTGTTTGTTTGTTTCCATCAGCGTAATTCTTTGGTGACTCAAATGGTTTATGTACCAATACTTGGTTGTTTTTTATGGCTGACTTCTATTTCCTGATAGGGATGCATCATAGCTTGTTCAACCACTTACTGGATTTATGATCTACAATTATATATTAGAAAAAAAAAACACTTTCCAATGAATCAATCCTCAATAATCTGGATTCTATTACTCAATAGAATGATCTATGCTTCAACTCAGCCCATGGTCCCCCCTCCCAACCGTGACAGTATTGTGGCCAGTGATTCTGCACTGTCACTGCACATTTTATTCTCCTGGGAATTTTTTTTATTTTTAAATTCCATTGCATAAGTTGCAAGCTGAAACAAGTATGTGTCTAGTGTCAGAACCAGTCATCAATATTTTGAAAGGTCCACTGTTCTCTTCAGTGTGCTGTGAAGTTGACAAAGCACTGTCTAGCCACTGGCCAAAGAATCTAGTGCAACTTATCAAGAGCATTTCAATTCTTCTCTTGCCTATACATCGCTCCAGAATTGATGGAGTTACAGCTTTTATAGCCATAGCAGCCATTAAGTATCAGAGGAGTCAAAGAAAATTTTAAACCTGCTCTTCCCCTTATTTGTTAATGCTTGATCAACCAATAGGTTACACAAACATTTGTCAAAGGTAAAAGACAAAGGGAGGCAGAAAGAGACATACAAATTAAAAGACTGACTTTCCCCCCTATCTCTTTGCCTTTATCTCCTGGCTTCTACTATGCACGGCCCACTGGCAGTGCCATAGACAGATGAAGGTGTAAGTGGGCAGTGAGTGGTAAGTACCCTTGGGAATAGAAAAACACTTTTAGCAAAATTCTTCTGCACTCAGGAAGACAGATGAGCACTGAACTGAGGAGACCTTGCAGACTAACACTAGGGATGTTGCAGCAGAAGCCACTGGACACTGAGGGCCCTGGGAGTCTTGATACTTTGGTGCTGAGACCCTGAAGTTCAAGACAAGCTTAATGTGGAAGTTCTATAAAAATAAAGCCTGCAAATTAATTTCCTACACAGCGACAGAATTCATTTTCTGTGCATATGCTACAAATATTTTATTTACAAAAAAAAAGTTTTACAAATTTTTTTTACCCAAAAAGAAAAATTGCTGAAGCATGATGTTTTTGCCTACCAGAGATAGTGCTTAGAAATTCATGCCTATTGCATGCAGAAACAGTCTCTCAGGAACAACTGTTTTATCATTTCAAAGTATATAGTTGGATCACTGAAAGCATGAAAGAACACTATTTTGAAAAACAATCAAGTGCAGTTGATCATAAAAAACACGAACAACAACTGCTGGCGAGGATGTGGAGAAGTGGGAACTCTAACACACTGTTGGTGGGATTGCAAACTTGTGCAACCACTTTGGAAAACAGTATGGAGGATCCTCAGACATATGGGAATGAACCTACAATATGATCCAGAAATACCACTTCTGGGTATATACCCCAAAGAATGGAAACCAAACTATCAGACCGACGTATGTGTATCTATGTTTATAGCTGCACAATTTACAATAGCCAAACTATGGAAGCAGCCAAGGTGTCCATCAACAGATGAATGGATTACAAAACTATGGGATATGTACACAATGGAATTTTACTCAGCCATAAAGAAGAACAAAATCATGTTATTTGCAGGGAAATGGAGGCAACAGGAAAACATTATGTTAAGGGAGATTAGCCAGTCACAAAGAGTAAAGAAGCATATGTTCTCCCTAATATGCGGATGCTAGGGAGAAGATGGGGCATAAGAGGGTCTCCAGATGAAAAAGGAGAGACTCTCGAAAGCAAAGAAGTTGATTTAACCAAAGAGGTTGGAGGGGGGGCACACTAATGTATATCAAGGTCACTCACTAAACTGAACTTGAGAGGGAGGGAGGGCGAGGGAGCAGGGTGGGAATTTGGGGAAGGGGTCAAATGAGAATTGTGAGCACATGTATCATTATCAATTTGTACCTAACAAAGATGTATGCTTATAATGTATGAATAAAAATAAAAATTAAAAAAAAATCTAAATGATGTATATTTAATATCCATTCTGGTTGCCTGCAAAAAAAAAATCAATAAAACAACATGTGCATATTTTGATACAAACAGAAAACTGCAAGATATGTGGTTTTGTGTTCACATCTAAACTGAAAAAGTCCATGAGAAAACTGTATTTTATCAAGTATCTGGAACTGGAAGGCTGTCAAGTGAGTCATTGCATTGGATATCTGATAAGGGCTTAATCGTTTTAATATCAGTAGGGTTCAAATCAGTTGATGTTACACCATCTACAAAGAAAAATACATGGAGACTATTTGTGCAAAGAGGATTACATGATGACAGAAATTACAGTCCTAGGGACACTGGTCTTTTTAGAAAAATGAAAACACAAACATCGTGAAGAACTGCTCATGATTTTAATGATGAGTGATGACTGATTTGGATACCAGTGAAGTTATAACTGAGATTATAAATCAAGATCACATATCAAATAAATGATTACCATTATCATTAACAAAAAACTTCCTTAGTTTTCTCAGCACATTTAGCCATGCAACAAATGTCAATGAATGCAGTAGTAAAGAGTCCCTAGTCTTTTGGATGTTGTACAATCCTCATTAATGCCTGACTGTCAGAAACTGTTGCCTTCATCTCCAGTGGAAATTCAGGAATGAATTCAGAAAAATTTGCAAGGCTTCTACATCTCTGTAGTTTTAGAGTGCCAGGAATTCTACAAGTTTAAAAAGTAAGGGAAGATGGGCATGTTGGTGCACGCTGTAATCCCAGTACTTGGGAGGCTGAGGCAGGAGGATTGAAAGTTTGTGGCCAGCCTCAGCAATTTGTGAGGCCCTCTGCAACTTAGTGAGACCCTGTTTCAAAATAAAGGATAAAAATTGAGCTGGGGGTAAAGCTCAGAGGTAGAACACCCCTGGGTTCAATCCCCAGTACCACAAAATTTAATTAATTAGCTAATTAATTAATTGACTGATTAAAATAGAGGAAGAGTAGATGTGAAATATATTTATGCCAAGGAGAATGATGTAAATTATCATGGTTTTTCTGTTGAAAAACAAAAGCATTGACTCAATCTAATGAGATATCAAAACAGACGTGGCATGTGCCTCTCGTTCTGTGGGTCTTGAGATGCTTCTCTTCCTGCCAGGACTCCCTGTTTTGTCCACATTAGGGCCCCAGATGCCAGCTCAGATGATAGCAGTGCCTCTCTGGTGCGTCTGTTCACAGTTGCCTCAGCCCTCCCTCCCTCTGATGAGATTTCCAATGAGATCCTTTCAATCAAAGCAACTCACAAAGGAAAAGTCCAAATATTGGACTGCATAGTGGGGCTGAGCACAGCAGCCCATGAGAGCTCCAGCAGTGCCCCCACGGTGGATGCTCAGGTTCCTCTGCAGCTGGAGAGCCTCCATGCCCAGTTCAGAGTGACAGGGGGGAGGGTGGCAGCTCTCACCTGACAGTGGGGTTTCCTGCAATGCCAGTTCCTCCTGGACATCCACCTCTTGGCTCTTCATATCCCTATACTTTTCTTCTGTCTCATTCACAACTTTTTTATTCCATAAATTCCTAAACAGGTATGTCAATGAACCTGCAGTGGTCTCACTGGGAAACTGGATCAGCAGCAGCCAGACTCCTAGCAGGTAGGACAACCACAGGCTGGACATCCTGGGCCTGGTCTCTCCTCCTCTGGACTTTGCAGCCTTTCTCTAGAGACTGCTGCTGCTGTTGCCCACAGACCTGAGCCTGTGTGTTCACCCTGGCTTCAGGCTGCTTTCTCTACCTGGCTGCACCAGGCCTTTATATCCTTTGGGCTGTCTCATGGCTCTTGAGCCAATGGTCCCAGCTCCATCACTCCCCCACCCACCTCCATGCAATTTACTTCCTCAGCTCATGTTCACTCCAGTCCCCCCCTCACATCCCATATTCTTCTATCCTCTCATTGTTCTTTGGTTTACAGTTTTAAAAGATGATTTTTATATATACTGAGATATTTGCAACCTTTTGGTGTTTTTTTTCTTTCTCTCATCACAAACTCATAGATTTCTCAGTTGAACAAAACAAATGTAACCATGACTTGTGAGCTCACTATCACAGTTATCTCAGGTAACTCTTGATGTAGAAACTTCTATTTTCACTCCCACTCTCCTCACATTTGTTAGAATGAAAGGGACTCTACCTTGTGAAGATGTGCCATTTTGAAGGTCTCTGCTGACCAGAAATTCTCAAGTCTTCCTCATATACACTCTTCTCCCTGGTTCCAGAAATGTCTCCATTGTCTTACCTGTGATGTGCCTGACAAACCCTTTGCTTATCCCATCCCTCTGCTTACAGAAAATTCCCATTGTCCTGCTTAAACCAGGTCTAACAACCCAACTACTAACTCCCCTTAACAATCTCCCTAGCAATGGCTAATCACTGTTCCCCCCGACCCATGGAATCTCCCCTTAAACAACCTATATAAGCTTCTTCTTCTTGTCTGTAAGCATAAACAGGCTCCATCCTTTCCTGGATACTCCTCTCCACAGATTTTATCCCAATAAAGTCTGTTCTGCCATTGAGCTTTCTCTCTTCTCTTTCTTCCCAAAACCCAGTTGGTGCCAAAACCCGGGACAGGTTGATAGGAATCATCACCAAATTAGTTTCTTCTTGCAGACCTATAAGAAGTGAATTAACTCCCACTCCCTGAGGGACTCTGGTTCCTTGCTCCTGTTCCCCATCCTCCCCTTCCTTCTTCACTGCCCCTCTTCCTCCCAATGGCTCCAGCAGAGATCACTTCATTACAGCTGCTCACATCCAACATTGACAAATTGACCTTCTCAGGGTAAGTTCATTCCATTTCCTCCCATTTTGTTTCTCTCAACAAGTCTCGGACCCCCCCCCCCCAATATATTGCTTCACCAAAAATCTCAGCACTGGGTGAGAGCAACCCCCATAGCAATCGTGGATTGGGAGACTTTTGATCTCTTGAGGATGCCTGGAGGCTGTCCAGTCCTCCCATTCAGATTTTTTTCAGATCGTTGGGGCACATTCCTCCCCTTTGATTTTCAAGCCCTCTTGGGAATCTGTTTTGAACTTTCCCTTCCAAAAGCTTGGAGCCTTCCCACAGATCTTCAAGGATCCAGGACACTCCCACCAACCAACTCACAAATTCTCCAAGAGTCTAGAACCCTCCCACAAAGCAACTGACAAATTTTTCCTTCACACTCCAGGATTTGGGATCTTCCCAGAGACCACTTTGCAATGGGAAACTCTCCCTTCAAGCCACCATGGTACATCCCATGTGGTTGCCTCTTTTGCAACCTTAATGCCCTTGACATCTCACGAGTCCTTCACTCCAAATGCCTAATATTCTTCTACAATACAATTTGGCCTCAATACAGACTACACAATGACAGTCAATGGTCAGATAATGGCACTTTTGATTTCCAAATTCAGTGTGCCCTTGAAAACTTTCTGCACTGCAATGCTAAGTGATCAGAGGTCCCTTACATCCAAGTCTTATCATATCTCTGATCCTATCCCCTCTGTCAACAATGTTTCCCCCACCAAACCCTTCTCTTAATAGTCTTCCATGCTCTCTTCTTTCTCCAAAAACTTCCCCTCCCCTACCAACAACCTTGCCTCTACTTCCTCTTCAAACTTTGATCATGCTAAGGAATCTCTGCACTTCTCCCCTCCCCACCTCTCCACCTGCCCAGCCTGCTGACAGTTCTATTGAACTTTTACCCTTTTATACTTTGCCACCACTCCCCCCCAAGATCGCCCCCTTACTGTCTCCCACCCAAACATCCAAGCCCATTCCTGAGTTTTCTCTCTCCAGTAAGTGGCTGGCACTGAAGGCCTGGTCCAGGTTCATGTCCCATTCACTCTTGCTGACCTCTCTCAGATCCAGAAGAAACTTGGGTCATTCTCTACTGATTTTGTAAACTATTCTAAAGAATTCCAATTCCTAAGCCAGGCATGGTGGCACACACTTGTAATCCCAGTATTGGGAGGCTGAGACAGGAAGACCGCAGGTTTGTGGCTAGCCTCAGCAACTTAGTGAGGCCCTCCACAACTTAGTGAGACTCTGTTTCCAAATAAAGAATTAAAAATAGGCTGGGGGTGTAACTCAGAGGTAGAATGTCCCTGGGTTCCATCCCTTGTACAATAAATAAATAAATAAATAAATAAATAAATAAATAAATAAATACAATTCCTATGACCTAACCTATGTCATTCTCTCCTCCACCCTTACACTAGAGGAGACAGAGTGCATTTAGATGTCAGCTCAAGGCCCATGCAGACATTCTCCACACTCAGGATACCTAACATAACCCTATCATCAGCATTACCACTGTACCACAGTCAGACCCCAACTAGGATGACCAACTCAACTCAAATGATAGGCAGCACCAAGGGTACATGATCAGTCGCCTTCTGGGAGGCATGAAAAAATCTGACTTAAAGGCAGTAAACTATGATAAGATTAAGAAAATCACTCAAGACCCTGATGAGAACCCAGCCCTGTTCATGTTCCACCCCACAGAAGCTGTCCTCAAATACACCACCCTCAATACTGAAATGGATGATGGCCGTTTCTACCTCCACATGTGCTTCATTTCACAATCTCCCCTTGACACAATCAAAAACTACAAAAATTGGAGGATGGTCTTCAGATCTAGAGGGAATTCATTAAATAGGCCTTTAAGGTTTTCAACATTAGAGAGGAAGAACAAAAGATACAAAAGGCTAAGAGATATCAGGCCAAATGTCAGATGCTGGCTGTGGCAATCTGGGGGCAACGAGGTGATTCATCTTACAAAAGGACCAGCCCTCCTGGGTCAGGTTTTAAATGTGGCAAGGAAGGCCACTGGGCAAGCACCTGCCCTAACATGACCCCCAAGCTATGCTTTCTTTGTGGGAAAGAGGGACAATGGAAATCAAACTGCACTGAGAGACAGTTATTTGACAGGACATAGTCCCAAATCTAACAATTCCTGAACTGTGCTCAGATCTGCTAGATTTCTTTGGCCTGACCAGAGAGGATTCATGAGACCCAGGTTCCAAGGCCCCCAACACCATTGGCTTCCATCTGAATCCCTGAGTAACTATGACTGTGTCAGGTAAGCCAATCTCTTTTTTATTAGATACAGGGGTAACTTATTCTGTTTTACCTGAGTATTCTGGACCCATAAAATATTCCTTCATCTCTATTGTAGGGGTACATGGCACTCCTTTCCACATATAAGGAGACCCTTCCCCATTTTTTAACCCTTTTGACACTCTGTTCTCCCATATATTCTTAGTCACTCCCTGTTGCCCAACACCTATCCTAGGATGCGACATCCTCTCCAAATTCCAGCCCTCCCTACATTTCACCCCACAAGCCTCCCCACCTTCTTCAACACACTTTATATTGCTTTGCCATCCAGATTCACCTCCACCCCCCATTCTTCCATTTTCCCCCATTGTAAACCATGTTTGGGACACTCCCAGTCCTCCATAGCTGCCCACCACATTCCCATTAAGATCCACCTAAAAGGCTCCACTATTTTTCCCAAACAAGCCCAATATCCTCTCAGCCCAGTATGGCTACAAGGCCTCAAACCCTATCACTCACCTTCTACAGGTCAAAGTCCTTCAACCAACTCATTTCTCCTATAACACTCCCAGTGTAGCAATCAAAAAGACTGACAGATCATATCTGCTGGTCCAGGACCTCCAAATAATTAATCAAACTGTAAATACCTACACATCCCATAGTCCCCAACCCCTATACCCTTCTCTCTCATATTCCTCCCTCCTCATCCCATTTCTTAGTCCTTGACCTCAAAGATGTCTTTTTCACTATTCCCCCTGATACAACCTGCCAAGATTTTTTTTTTCCTTTACCTGGACTGACCTCAACTCCCACACCTGTTCTCAATTCACCTGGATGGTCCTCCACCAAGGTTTTAGGGACAGCCCTCATTTCCTTTGACAAGCTTTAACCTAAGATCTAGCATTTGTAGAACAACCCCCCAGCATCTTACTCAAATATATAGATGATTTGCCCTTCAGCAGCCCCTCTCTAGAACTTTCATTACAAGACACAACCCTCCTTCTCAATTTCCTCACTAGGAAAGGATACTGAGTATACCCCTCAAAGGCACAGGCATCCCAGATAATCATCACATATCTAGGTTTTCCCATCTCTCCTATCCACCAAGCCCTCACCCCATAACAAAAGACACTCATTAGTTAAATGCCTGAGCCCAACACAAAAAGGGATGTCTTCTCCTTCCTGGAATTAACAGGATACTTTAGACTCTGGATTCCCAATTTTGGACTTTTGGTAAAACCCCTATATATGACTTCTAGAGGGTCCCCAGAAGAACCCTTAGACCTAACAATCCCAATCTCCACTCCATTTACAAAACTAAAGGGGGCTCTCCTCTCTTTTGCCCACTTTGAGACTTCCCAACCACCCAAACCAGCTTCCTCCTCTATGTCCATGCCACCCAGGATTTCAGACTCACTCAAGATTCTGGGAAAATGCTATGGTTACCCTTTCTGTGCTGTGGCATAACTATCAAAACAATTAGACACAATCATCCAGGGAGGGCCATCTTGCCTAAAGGGCATTGGAGCCACTGCCCTCTGAAGCTCACAAACTTACCTTCTACCACACCATCATGATACTCTTCTCCCACAACTTACCCAAGCTCATGACCCATTGCACTCTTCTCACACTGCCTCCATCAAGACTCCAACAGCCCCATGTCATCTTTGTTGACAAAACTTTAATGTTCTTCCAGCAATGCAACATCCTAAATCCAGCCATACTCCTACCTCACCCCACTGCCCCCTGACAACTTCACCTTTCTAACTCTTGCACAGACATGACGAATTCTCTCCTCTCTTCCTTCTTCCACATCTCATATCCCCCGAGGCAGAAGTCCCAAATTGGTACATCAAAGGCAGCTCCTCCCATGGACCCCCTTAATGAGCAGCATATGCTATATTCACCAAATCAGATGTCATAGAATCCCATCCACTAACCCCAGATACCACATCTCAGTAGGCTGAACTAATAGCCCCCACAAGAGCTCTAATCTTAGCCAAAAACAGTTAGAACAATACATTGACTGTAAATATACCTACCAGAGATTAATGATGGCAGAATAGAGGGATACAGCATGTTTCAGTTGCTCCAAGCCTTGGAATTCAACCAGTGGGAAGACTGCTCCTTGGCAAGAGAAGAAATCAGAACTCAACAGAAGAAAGACAGTTGAAATGTGGTGGAATTGGACACAGTACAGAGAGCAGAGGACTGAAAAGAGCTCCCTGCATCTCATCTGGTGACTGGAGAGCAGAGGTGGTGCCATGTTGGTGAGCCTGCGTAGGGCTAGTGGCTGCCAGGACCCAGCAGTTTTCAGAGACCAAATATGGCAAAGAAGCAGAATTCTGTGAAACCAATGATTGCAGAAAACTATATTAAAAGCAATCACACTCTTCTTTTCCTGCTTGAATACCTCAAGACTCAATTCCCCAGACTGCCCAGCAAAATCCTGCAGCTTCAGCTGAACTCAAGACCAAGAAATCCAAGAGCTTCCAGAAGGGACCTCAGTGGCTATATCCTGCTTCATCAAGACCACTGTGAATCTACAGACCAACTAGGTAAATCACTTAGTGAAATTGTATGGCTGCAGCTAAACTCATTCCTGCCTGCAGGGACCCTAGTGGCACTCTTGAATACCATGAGTTTACAAAATGTACCAGCAGGAGCCTGCATTGGTGGAGGAACTTGCATGGCAACAAACCCATGGGGTCTGGAGGTTGAAAATCATCCTTGTGTAGGTGAGGGAAGAGGCTAGTCAGACACAGCAGAAACATGAATTAGCAGATAGTCCTTTGGGATACTCAGGTGGGAGAGATATAGAATAAGCAGTTTGCTGAGCCTCTGCAGGGTCTCCAGCAATCACCATAAGAATCACCAGAAGTCATGTCTGTGCATTGAAATAACTCAGTCAACCTTATTGCAGGCTCAGAAGTCTATAAACTCATACCCTGTGGTGTTTGCGTACTACAAAGCCAAAGGCCAACACAGTCTCACATGATTTCAGCTGCCCAGATCAGTAGCAGTATCCCTAGGGCTAAATAACTGAGTCACCCAATTCCCAGGCTCAGAACACTACAATCTTTCCCTGTCAGACCTTGGACCTTGAAAGCATGGAGGCCAGGGCCAGCAGGGGTTCATGAGATCACAGCCACAGGCCGGGAACTCAACTTTCTCCTCGCTAGCAGAGTTTCAATCTGGTGTGCAGTGAATAACAGCACTCCATGTGATCATAACCAGCAGATCAGCAGGGGTATCCCTGGGCTATCAAAGCTCAGCCAAGGCAAGCATGGTGGTGCATGCTTGTAATTCCAGTAATTGGGAGGCTGAGACCGGAGGATCTGAGTTTGTGGCCAGCCTCAGCTACTTAGTGAGGCTCTCTGCAACTTAGTGGGACCTTGTTTCAAAATAAAGAATAAAAAAATAGGACTGGGGGTGTAGCTCAGATAGAGTGCCCCTGGGTTCAATGCCCAGTACCACAAGGAAAAAAAATAAAGTCAGCCAGCTGACACACAAGCTCAAAGCATAGTAATCTCTGGCCTTGCTGAGCTTAAGTCCAATAACCACAGAGGCTGAAGGTCAGCACTCTGTATAGTTTCACAGGTTCACAACCATCAGAGCAATTGTGGGGTCTATGGGGGAATTAAATGCCAACTAAAAGGCTGCAGGCTTTAAATGGAACATAATAGTCTCTGACCCTATGAGTTTTGAGCTGGAGAGCATGGTGATCTGCAGCCAATCAGAGATACCTGTTTGCTGCACTGGCTAAGAACTATATCCTGTAAAGAGGCTCTGGGGGATGAACTCAAAAGTTTGATTATAGCCGGGTGTGGTGCTGCACCCTTGTAATCCCAGTACTTGGGAGGCTGAAACAGGAGGATTCAGGTTCGTGGCCAGCCTCAGCTAGTGAGGCCCTCTGCAACTTAGTGAAAACTTGTTTCAAAATAAAGAATAAAAAATAGGATTGGGGGTGTAGCTTAGAGGTTGAATGCCCCTGGGTTCAATCCCCTGTTCTGAAAAAAAAAAGTTTGATTATACCACATAGATTTGTATAGGTAAATATATGCCCCTAGTACAGGCCTTATTATAAAGGTATAACAAACAAGCACAAGACTCTCACACAAAAAGGAAAAGGATTCCAAGACAATATACAAACCTGAGAACTCTGAGACCAGTGAAGAAACAATGAAATCTCATAACTCAACAACAAGGAAGGCCACCAATACTGAGCTGAAAAAATGTCAGAAGAATTCAGAATTTTTACTTTTAATATGATTAAAAGCCTCAGAAATGAAATCAGAGAAAGTTTAGAGGAAATGAAAGAACAAATGAATAGAGAAATTAAGGCCCTAAGTAAGAAACAAAAGGAGTTTTTGAGTGAAATGAAAGAGTAAATAAATGAATTGAAGAACTCAATAGAAACCACCTCTGGCAGGCTAGACAACATGGAAAATAGAGTCTCACTCTTGGAAGACAGTTAATTCAAAACTGACTACACAGTCAACAATATGGAGAGGACAATACAACAACATGACCAGAACATCCAAGAAATGTGGGATAGTATGAAACCACCTAATTTATAGATAATAAGCATTAAAGAAAGTCTAGAAGCACAAACCAAGGGTACTAGAAACCCCTTCAGAGAAATAATAGAGAATTTTCCAAAATAGAAAAATACTTGGACATCCATGTATAGGAGACATTCAGAACACCAACAAGACAAGATCAAAGAATAACTTCTCCATGCCACATAATACTCAAAATGACCAACATACAGGTCAAAAAAGGGAATCTGAAAAGCATCAAGAACAAAAGCATGGGTGATATTCAGGGGCAAAACAATAAGAATCACTTCAGACTTCTCAACCCAAGTAATGAAAGCCAGGAGGGGCTGGTATGATGTACTTCAGACCCTGGAAGAAAACAACTTCCGACCAAGACTGTTCTATCCGGCAAAGATTTCAAACTTGATGGAGAAATAAAAAACCTTCCAAGACAAGCAGAAACTAAAAGAATTCATGACTAGCAAGCCAGCACTAGAAAAAAATACTAAAAGAAATAAAACACAAGACAAAAGAAGTATATAGCAAAAGCAGATAAGGGGTGAATTCCACCAGATGAACAAGAAAGTGAAGGAAAAAATAACACTGTATCACACATAAAATAGAACTCAAAATGACAGGAAACAAAAATCCTCTCTCAATAATAACATTGAATGTCAAAGGTCTAAATTTCCCAATTAAGTGGCAATGTGGATTAAAGACCAGCAATGTGGATTAAAGAACATTATCCAACTATATGTTCCTTGCAAGACACTCACTTTATAGGCAAATATATCCGTAGACTAAAGGTTAGAGGATCAAAAAAGATATACCATGCAAATATCCACCAAAAACAAGCAGGGGAAGGAATGCTCATATTCAACAAAGCAGACTTTAAACTAAAACTTACAAGAAGAGACAAAATCAGATCATTTCTTACTAGTAAAAGGAACAACACAACACGATATAGTGATAGTAAATATTTATGCCCCAAATGTGGGTGCACCTACTTTTATAAAACAAAATCTTAGCCGAGCGTTGTGGTGCACACTTGTAATTCCAGGTCTTAGGAGGCTGAGACCAGAGGATCTGGTTCGAAGCCAGTCTCAGCTACTTAGTGAGGCTCTCTGCAACTTAGTGAGACCCTGTTTCAAAATAAAGACTAAAAATAGAGCTGGGGATGTAGCTCAGAGGTAGGATGCCCTGGGTTCAATCCCCAGTACCGCTAAATAAATAAATAAATAAATAAATAAATAAATAAATAAATAAATAAATAAATAAATAAATAAAACAAAGTCTTCAAGATATTATGTCTCAAATAGATTCAAGAACAATATATAATATTGGGAGACTTCAACACACCACTCATACCACAACATTGATCGTCCAGGCAAAAGTTTAGTAAAGATTCTCCAGAGCTAAAGAATAATATAAACCAAGTGGACCTAATATACAAAATATTCTAACCAATAACAGCTGAATACATATTTTTCTCAGCTTTTCAAGAAACTTTCTCCAAAAGAGACCACATTCTGGGCCACAAAGCAACTACCAGCAAATTCAAAAAATGTAATGTAATCCCCTGCATCTTTTCAGATCCTAATGGAATGAAAGTAGAAATCAACAACAGGAACACCAAAAGAAATTACACAAATACATGGAGACTGAATGATACACTTTGAAAAAGGACTAGATCAAAGAAGAAATAAGGGGAGAAATTAAAAGAAATTCTAGAATTAAATGAAAATAGAGACACAACATATCAAAATCTATGGGACATTTTGAAGGTGGTTTTCAGAGGAAAATTTCTACACTGAGTGCCCACATAAGAAAAATAGAAAGTTTCCAAACAAAAAACCTAATGACACACCTCAAGGACCTTGAAAAACAGAAACAGTCTAATCCAAAAGTCAGTAGAAGGCAGGAGATAGTTAAAATCAGAGCAGAAATCAATGAAATAGAGAACAACAACAAACCAATACAAAAGATCAACAAAACAAAAAGCTGGTTCTTTGAAAAAAGGTTAACAAGATTGACAAACCCTTAGCCAACCTAATCAAAAGAAAGAGAGAATCAACTCAAACTATTAAAATCAGAAATGAAAAGAGAGACATCATCACAGAGAGTGGGGAAATCCAGATAATCATCATAAACTATTTTGAAAATGTATATTCTAATAAATATAAAACATAGAAGAAATCAACAGATTTCTAGATACATACAACCTACCTAAACTGAGCCAAGAACTGAGCAATACAACTTAAACCAACCAATAGCAAGCAAAGAGATAGAAACAGCAATAAAAAGCCTCCCATCAAATAAAAGTCCAGATCCAGACAGATTCTCAGGTTAATTCTACAAAAACCTTTACAGAAGAACTAAATCCAATACTTCCTAATTTTTCTATAAAGTCAAAAAAAGGTGGAATCCTTCCAAACTCCATGAGGCCAATATCACCTTAATACCAAAACTGAACAGAGATTACTCAAGAAGAGAAAATTACAGACCAATATCATTGATGAACATAAACTGAAAATTTCTAAACAAAATACTAGTGATATGCATTCAAAACCACATGAAGAAAATTGTACACCACAACCAAGTTTTTTTCATCCCAAGGATGCAAGGCTACTTCAAGCAATTCAATACATGCTACTCACCACATAAATAAAACTATGGACAAAAATCACATGATCATCTCAGTAGATGTTGAAAAACCATTTGACAAAATACAACATTGATTATATTAAAAACACTTCAGAAAATCAGAATAGAAGGAACTTCCCTCAGTATCATTAAGGCAATATACAATAAACCCAAAGCCAACATCATATTGAGTGCAAAAAACTGCAGGAGTTCCCTTTAAAATCAGGAATAAGACAAAGGTACCCGCTATCACCAATCCTTTTCAATATAGTCCTTGAGGCTCTTGTCAGAAAAATAAGACAAGAGAAGTATGTCAAAGGAATTCAAATAGAAAAAGAACTGTTCTATTTGCAGATGACATGATCCCATATTTAGAAGACCCAAAACTCTCAACCAAAAGATCACTAGAGCTGATTAACAAATTCAGCAAAGTAGCAAGATAGAAAATCAACCTAAAAAATGAGTAGCTTCTATATATGCCAACCATGAATCCACTGAGAAAGAAAACAATTTCATTCACAATAACCTCAAAAACAATAAAATACCTAGAAATAAATATAACCAAGGAAGTAAAAGACCTCTACAATAAAAATTATAAAACACTAACGAGCCGGGCGTGGTGGCGCACGCTTGTAATCCCAGCATTCGGGAGGCTGAGACCGGAGGATCCGGGTTCATGGCCAGCCTCAGCTACCTAGTGAGGCACTCCGCAACTTAGTAAGACTCGGTTTCAAAATAAAGAATAAAAAATAGGGCTAGGGGTATAGCTCGGAGGTAGAATGCCCCTGAGTTCAATCCCCAGTACCACAAAAAAAAAAAAAAAAGAAAAAAAACACTAACGAAGAAAATGACAATCTTAGAAGATGAAAAATCTCCCTTGCTCATGGCTAGGCAGAATAAATATGATCAAAATGGCCATTCTATCAAAAGTGATCTACAGAGTCATTGCAATTCCTATCAAAATATCAATGTCATTCTTCACAGACCTAGAAAAATCAGTCTAAATCTCATATGGAGAAACAAAAGACCCAGAATAGCCAAAGCAATTCTCAAAAATAAGAACAATGTAGAAAGCATCACAATTCCTGACTTCAAATTATACTACAGAGCTAGAGTAATAAAAACAGCATGGTATTGGCACAAAAACAGACACATAGACCAATGGAACTTAATAAAAGGTACAGAAACAAATCCATACACATAGCCAATTGATTTTTGACAAAGGTGCCCAATACCTATGTTGGAGAAAAGACAGCCTTTTCAACAAATAGTGTTGGGAAAACTGGTTATCTGTTTGTAGAAAAATGGGGAGCCGGGCGTGGTGGCACATGTTTGTAATCCCAGCATTTGGGAGGCTGAGACCAGAGGATTCGGGTTTGTGGCCAGCCTCAGTTACCCAGTGAGGCACTCCGTGACTTAGTGAGACCCTGTTTCAAAATAAAGAAGAAAAAAAATAGGCCTAGGGGTATAGCTCAGAGGTAGAATGCCCTTGAGTTCAATCCCCAGTACTGAAAAAAAAAAAAAAAGAAAGAAAGAAAAATGGGATTAAACCCTTATCGCTCACACTGCACAGGAGTCAACTCAAGATTAATCAAAGACCTGGAAATTAGACCTGAGACTTTAAAGTTATTAGAAAAGGGCATAGGTCCAACACTCCAACATATAGGCACAGGTAGAAACTAACTTCTTCAATAAGACATCCACAACTCAAGAAATTAAAATGAGAGTTAATAAATGGGATGACATTAAACTAAAAAGTTTCTGCTCATCAAAGGAAACCATCAAGAGTCTAAAGAGAGAGTCTCCAGAATGGGAGAAGATCTTTGCCAGCTATCCCTCTGATAGAGAAGTAATATCTAGAATGTACAAAGAGTTTAAAACATTCAGCATTAAAAAAATAATAACCTAATCAAGAAATGGGCAACTGAACTAAATAGACACTTCACAAAAGAAGAAATGCAAATGGACAATAAATACACGAAAAAAATGTTACATCAATAGCAATCAGGGAGATGCAAATCAAAACTACACTGAGATTCCATCTAACCCCAACCAGAATGGCAATCATCAAGAAGTCAAATAACAGTAAATGTTGGTGAGGGTGTGGGGAAATAGGAACTCTTCTACACTGTTGGTGGGATTGCAAACTAGTTCAGCCACCATGGAGATCAGTGTGGAGATTCCTTAGAAAATTGATAATGGATCTACCATATGATCCAGCTATACCACTCCTGGGTATCTTTCCAAAGAGGTTGAAACCAGAGAACTACAGTAACATATGTATACCCATGTTCATAGCAGCACAATTCACAATAGCCAAATTATGCAACCAACTTAGGTGTTCATCAACAGATGAACAGATTACAAAATAATGGGATATATACACAATGGAATTCTACTGAGCAATCAAGAAGAACAAAATTGTGTCATTTGAAGGGAAATGGATGAACCTGGGGAATATTATGTTAAGTGAGATTAGCCAGTCCACAGACAGTGAAGGGTCATATGTTTTTTTCTCATATGCAGATACCAGAGGAACTTCAAATAATGTAGGAGAAACTTAAGTGGAGCCAGGGAGGTGGTCTAGGGGAAGGGGGGGAGAGGGAGGGTCAATGAAAGAATTACTTCCATGGAAATTATGTACATATGTGAGAATGAATACCAATGCCAATCTCAATACTCTATATGAGGAGGAAGCCAGGGGAAAACCTGCCAAATGTTGTGTGCATGTACATCACTGTCACCATGAACTACATTATGATGTGAGATTTTAATGCACTACTGAAAGTATAAAAAAGAAATTAAATAAATATACCTACTACATCTTATACTCTCACACCTTAATCTGGCAAGAAAGAGGATACCTCACAACCAAAGGCACGCCCATAGTTAATAAGAAGCTCATCCACCACTCTAGGCTAAAAAAGTTCCCCAATCCAGACAAGACAGAAGCAACACACTTGCTGCCACAGCACCAGTCACCTCCCCAGTACTGTGCCCTCTGTACTGAACCCACCTCAATCAAACTCAAATTCCAGAGGAACCACATCCACTGGTTAATGAGTAAGCCCCCTGTCCAAGATAGCCAATCTCAACGCACAAACACCCTCCCCACCAATCCTCACTCTGTATACTCATTCTTGGCCAGATATAGACAATTCCTCCTCCCCATTGCTCTACCAAAAGCCCTTCCCAAAACACCTACTATTGTTTCTATGGGATGCAGTCCTGCTAGCTTATTTAGTTGAGTATTACTGGGATCCAATTTCCCTTT
Source organism: Graphiurus murinus (assembly GCA_004027655.1). NCBI lineage: Eukaryota > Metazoa > Chordata > Mammalia > Rodentia > Gliridae > Graphiurus > Graphiurus murinus. Next base: position 11,156 of record PVLC010009069.1, on the reverse strand, counting down.
GGTTAGAAACCCAAAATCCCTCCCCATGATAGATCATGAGACCCTGAAACATCCCCTCTTCTGAATCCTAATTATCTTCGGTAGTCTTCTCATTACACTAGATCAATTGATTCAAATTTGTTTTAGGTCTTCTGGTTGGAATTATGCTGGACACTGATGAGGCCTGTATCATACCTACACTCCAAGATGATCAACTTCCTACTCCTTTCTCCTCTGTCCCTCCTAGGCCATCCCTTACCTGTCAAGGAATTCCTGAATCTCTGATACCTCTCACATACACACCATCTCCTAAACCTCACAAATTCAACCTTAGTACGGGATTGTTAGCTCTGTTTACCGCTTCCCTTCACCAGATATACTGCAGCACCAACTTCCTTACACTTGTTTGTGGACCTCCTCCAATGTTTCCCTTTGCTCAAAGATATGTGGAGGCACACCCTTTCGACTTATGTGCCTAGTTTACCTATATGACTTTCCGATCGCAGAGATGACTGCAACAACCCTAATGGCCAGAGCTGTACAGTTTCTTCATTCACATATGGACAATATCACTAAGCTCCTAGGAAGTTTCTGTCCTAGGTCCAGTCACTACAGACACTATATTGACCTATCAGGCCTCTCTGTATTAGTCAAAATTAAACTGATGGTAAACTGTTAGGACATCTAGGTCAAGGCCTTTGCAATTTCACTATCCAGATAACCCTTCCCATAATCATGCTAGTGTGTTGATAGCTCAAAAAGCTGCCTTCAAAAGGGCCATAAAATTCTCATGGTCCCCTATAATTAAAGCAACTTTTCCCATGACATACTTCTCCCAATTCTGTAGTGGCAGACCCTTAACATGCCCCTCAATCTTCCCATGGCAGCTATGTGGAGGCTCTGTTCAATCTGTCATCAAATTCCTTCTCCTTGGCTACCCAGTCTCCAAATTCTGGGTAGAATGACAAAGAAAATATCTGTTCTTTGAGAATACCACAACAGGGACCCCTAAAACTAACCCTGCAGGCCCTTTCCAACCATTAGCAGGGGCAATCCTTAATGGGACTATCTGGGAAAATGAAAACAATTGTCTGAAACATCTTGTTTCTATAGACACCATATTTTTCCTAATCACCAAGGGCTTTTCTTTTTTTGTGGGACTATTACCTATGTATGCCTTCCCACAAATTGGACAAGGACCTGCACCCTAGTCTATCTTGCACTAGAGACTACTTCAACTACTTTAGCCCCTAACAACCAATCCTTAGGAGTTCCCCTTTCAGCCCACACCAGATCCAGACAGGGTGTGACTTTCACTCAGCCTAGGGGTGGCCACAAGATTGAGCACTGGAATAGGAAGATTAGCACCTTCTCTCATGTATTTTCATAGCTTGTCTAAGTATCTGGCAAGTAGCCTAGAGGACATAGCAAGGGACACAGTGGCAGTCCAGAACCAGATAAGACTCTAGTAGCAGTCACCCTTCAAAATAGATGGGGCCTAGACCTTCTCATGGCAGAAAATGGAGGCTTATGTCTATTTTGGGAAGAAAAATGCTGTTTTTGTGCCAATCAATTGGAAATTGTCTGAGACATGACAAAAAAAAAAAAAACTGATATAGCCTTCAAAATCCAACAGCAACACTCAAAGTCATAGAGATATTGGTTAACAAAACTAAATTGGACCTCCTGGCTTCTCCCTGTCTTGTGTACCTTACTGCTCTTTATAGCTCTCATTTTTTTTTTCAGGCATTGCATTTTAAACTTACTCTCATGTTTTGTTTCACAAAGGCTCAACTCTGTCATCCAAGCTGCCACTCAAAAGCATGTTAACACTATTCTCCTCCTTAGACAATGCAGATACCAAAAGCTACCCAACCCCACTGACCTCAATGTCCCCATTCTACAAGAAGCAGATACAGAAGAAACTTGACACCCCTTTGCCCCAACATGAAGCACTCCCTTCCCTCTCATCTCCTGGTTCTTTTCTATTAAGAGAAAGAGCATAAAATGATGTTAGAATGTGGATCAAAAGTGACTCCATCTTGTGAAGTCATTTACAAGGTCTCATTACTGACCAGAAATTCTCAAGTCTTGCTCAAATACACCCTTCCCCTTGCTTACTGAAGTGTCCCCATTGTCTTGCCTATGATGTGCCAGACAAGCCCTTTTCTTATCCCATCCCTCTGCTTATGGAAAATTCCCACTGTCCAAGCTCTACCCACCCAACTAACTCTTCTCAACAACCTCCCTAGCAACAGTTACCCACTGTTCCCCCTAGCTTGTGGAATCTCCCTTTAAACAACCATATAAGCTTCTAGTCTGTAAGTGCACACAGGCTCCACCCTCTCCTAGAGACCACCCTCCAACCTCCTCAGGTTTTATCCCAATAAAGCCTGTTCTGCTGTTGAACCTCCTCCCATTTCCTTCCTCCCCAGAACGTTCAACATTTATTTATATTTCTTCTTCAAAATATTACAGCATTAGAATTAGATTACTACAGTGCCTGATATATCCATGCATAACATTACGATGGGTGAATGGAATGAGTTTCCATAAGTGATAGAAAATCAATGTTTCTTAACCAAATTCTGTAAAACGTATAAAGATTCCCAGTAACATGACTTCAGGTTCCCATAATAATATCTAAATTTTACAGTGCACTTTCCCACCCATCCTTTTAGAAGACTGGAAACTGAAGCTTAGAGAAAACTCAAAGTTCAATATTTATGTCTGCCCTCCAGAGAGCCTGACAAGGAAAAGCAAAAGCTCCTGGGACACTGGGTAAATCTTGGGGGAGCATGGGTTGCAGGGCTTCTTACAGTGCTGGGGAGTCAGATTCTCTCGCATTCTAATCATCTTTCTTTCCTTTGATTCTTCTGGGAAACTTTTTTTTTTAACCCGTTACATGAATATTTTTATTTGGGATTGTATTCTTTATTTCTGATGATGAAGGACACATAAATACATACACATACAAACGTTCACATAACATAAAAGCAATGAAAAAGCAGTGGAACTATTCAATCTAAAGAGAGTAGGTTGGTAATTCACATTCCTCCAAAATAAAACATTTTTGATAAATTTGTTGTATCCTATATGTGTTTTGCATGTGAAAGAGAAGATCTTGTCACTTTTAAACAACATAGTTTTATTGGCAATAGCCACTATCTAGAGTATCAAACTATACACTGACCTTTTAAATGTAAATAACATCATATGTTTATAAGCCTGTATTAGTGTCAAAATCTATATAGATGAGCTGTTCCCTCAGAGATTCTTGAGGAATCAATGTATGTTAGAGCATTTGAAATAAACTAGTATGCCCTTAGTTCCAAATAAAAGATAAGATTTAACTATGCGCAAATTGGAAAAGGGCCTTTTTATCATTAGTCAAATTCTGGCCATTAGTTATCACTTCAAAAAATTGATGTCTTAAGATAGCATATGGCTTGGGTCAGTGCTTTTGGGTGACCTTACAATAGAACATGTGTAGTACCCCAGAGACTAATCACCCAATTTGGCCAATTTGGTCCTGCCCTCATCAAGGGAAACAGACACTGAGTTTGTGAAACTGTGCAGGCAGGTACTGAGAGTGTTGTCTTGGAAGCCAGTAAGGACTGTGAAACTCTGCCGGTTTGATAACCTGATACCTGATAAACTGGAAAATATACCTCAGATTTCAAGGCATAGCTTACTATGGTAACCCCATTAAAATGTCATCAGAAAAATTCTTCATAGAAACTGGATATGTGGTTAATTATTAAATGAGTTAGAAATTTCTTGCCCATCAGGGACTGGTCTTGCTAATTCATACTTGCAATACACGTAAATAATCTGTTAGAACTATTCATTTAAGTTACTTGAGAATATTACTCAAATCTCTTAGAAGCATGAGGAAAAAAACACGCTAAAAATAATTGAGTTCATTAAATTGATTTTATGCCCAATCTGCTTGTTGATAATTACTACTTGAAAGGAACTAAAGAGTGAACTTTAACTCTACTAAAACCTTACATGGGTTGTGAGTTTTATCTTCAAATGGTATAAATTGGTGAGATCAATTAAAACATTTTGTCTTCTTTCAAGTACCTGATATAAGCCAATGTATATTGTGTTATGTTGGTTAATGTAATTAAGATTTTGTAATCATTACTAAGTTAAAATATTAAAAGCAATTAGGCAATTATAGCATTAATAAAAAAAGACAAAGATTCTTTGGTAGATAAGAATTAATTATTAACTCATTCTACAGTCATAGGAAGATTTTATTCTTTTTTTTTAGCGCCTTGTTTACTTTAATAAAATTGAGATACCAAAAAAAAAAGCATTTATGTAAACTTCTTGGAGCCAAGGATATCCTTTCTTATAAGATATCCCCATGGCTTCCATTAATTTTTTATTTTTAAATGAGGAAGATTTTATTCTTACAGGACAAGCTTCATGCTTCCAACAAAAAGCACTAGCAAAACAAATCAAACTCTGATGAACAATGTAGAAAAATAACTTTAAGATCATACTTTAAGTCTCATAAGTTGGAATTAAATACAGTTGCTGTCCAAAGTGACGGAGATAGGGGAGCTCTTGGGGAGGGAAAGAGACCTTTGGTAAACGGAGACCTGAATCTATGAACATGACAAGTCATGCTTGTCTCTTCAGTTAAATGAACAGAACCTCTAGCATATGTTGTACCAGATCAACCAGACAATAACACAATCAATTTAAATGTCGCTGGATTCAAAGACTTACATAATATGCTCCAAATTTACTTATAGACTACTAGATCAGGAAGAAACATTCTCAAATCCAAATATCAAATGATTGGCATGAGATCTGATTTTTAAAGTAGTCTTCCTGGGAGCCTGCACATTTCTTGCAAGGATAATCAATTGTACATCTAATAAGAGAGCTCAACCCATGGTGTTTTATTGGTTTTCTCTAAAAGGCTAGGGGCATCCCATACCTTGCCTTTAGGGTGTGCATACATTTGCTATTTTTAAGTAAATCTTTGCTAGTGCCTTGCTTTTGAGGCCTTCTGAAATTTTTTCAGAAGCATAATTCAAGAATCCACCCAGGTAGAGTTGAGGTCCAATTGTGCTCTTGGAGGGACTTCCTCAGACCCCTGTCTAGTGACATTCCTTTGGCAACCACAAAGGGACAATAAAATGAGGCACTAAGCCGGGCGTGGTGGCGCACGCTTGTAATCCCAGCATTCGGGAGGCTGAGACCAGAGGATCCGGGTTCGCGGCCAGCCTCAGCTACCTAGTGAGGCACTCCGCAACTTGGTGAGACTCGGTTTCAAAATAAAGAATAAAAAATAGGGCTGGGGGTATAGCTCGGAGGTAGAATGCCCCTGAGTTCAATCCCCAGTACCG
>PVLC010009068.1:39274-55525 GCA_004027655.1 Graphiurus murinus | reverse complement strand
GGAATTATTGACCCACGCAAAGATGCTGGGACTGACTGTAAGTTTAATCCAAGATGCTGGACGTACTCAGATCGAACCAGGCTCTCGAACTGTCCTAGGAATTGGGCCAGGACCAGCAGATCTCATTGACAAAGTTACTGGTCACCTAAAACTTTATTAGATGGGCTTTTGGATGATGATCCTATTACACATGGTTGAAACCTGTCAAATTCTTAACAATAAAAAGTTCATTTTCCTTCCCTAATTTATTTATTTATTTATTTTTTTTTTGCGGTACCGGGGATTGAACTCAGGGGCATTCTACCTCCGAGCTATACCCCCAGCCCTATTTTTTATTCTTTATTTTGAAACAGGGTCTCACTAAGTTGCGGAGTGCCTCATTAGGTAGCTGCGGCTGGTCGCGAACCCGGATCCTTCGGTCTCAGCCTCCCGAATGCTGGGATTACAAGCGTGCGCCACCACGCCCGGCTTAAATATTCTTAAGATGAAAATAAAATCTATTCTCGTGTTCTATCAAATACTTGGCAATTAGAGTTATCACCTTGGGTTTAAAAAATATTGATGGTTAAATGGTCTTGGTGGTTAAAGTAGTAAGTTCTGAAACAAATATTGGAGAGAAATAGGCCACAATAAAGTTACATTAAAAGGGGCTTAACAGCATCTCTCTCTGCATAGTTAGGTCCCTTTGTGTACTGATCGTTCTCCCCCAAAGTTATGCTGCTGTCCCCTTGGTAACAAGCCCATGTTAAGTCACCCCAACTCCCCATTGTTAATTTCAGCATAAGCAATGACAACAAAACTTCAAGGTCCAAGGTTATTGGTAGAGACTGGGCAGAAGTGTGTGTGTGTGTGTGTGTGTGTATTACTAGGGATTGCACACAGGATTGTTCTACCACTATGCTACCCCTCCCAGGCCCTATTTTATTTTTTTAATTTGGAAGCTTCATAAATTACTGAGACTTCCAATATGTGATCTTCCTATCTTAGCCTCCCAAGTACTGGGATTACAGGCATTTGCTACCATGCTTGGCTGTAGTTTTTTTTCACATCTCTATGTTGCCCAGGCTGGCCTTGAACTCTAGGCTCAAGTGATCCTCCTGCCTCAGGTTCCTGAGTAGCTGGGAGTATGGGTACAGGCATCAGGCCTGTAGGCAGAACCCTACTGCTGCCAGTCCTGAAAGTTCTTGCATTTGGTGTATTTACAGTTGCATGACAGCACAGGAGAAATTGTGACTGAATTATGCCACAATAGCAACTGTTTCTAAACAGAATGTTTACACTGGAGTTAAAAGTGATGCAACAACATGTAACTAAGTTCAACTCCATCCTAAAAGCATGATTCTGGCTCAGGTAATTTCTGAGGCTTGCCTCAGGCTGATTGCTCCAAGTTGAAAGACGTGCATTCCCAACAGGATGGCCTGGGGGTGGCTGATTCAAGTAACTGTAATAATTCATGGTGTATCTGTGAAGACAAGTGGTATAGAAATTCTGGCAATTCTAGAAATATATCATGCTATTTTTCTGGCTTACCTGTATTCAGTATTTTACAGGACTCGTAATTTTATAGTTCTCAAAATACTCTGCAGAGCCCATGGCATTTCTATGGGTTCAAAACTATTTTCTTTTTCCCTATATTGGTATGTGCACTGACGACACAAAAGTAATAGTGAGGAGAATTGCTGACAAGTCCCACACACCAAAGTAGGGATACCTACCTGACATGTCCTCATTTCATTCGTCATGGCTCCTATTTTTTTTTTTTCGCGGTACTGGGGATTGAACTCAGGGGCACTCTACCTCCAAGCTCTACCTCCAGTCCTATTTTTTACTCTTTATTTTTAAACAGGGTCTCAGTAAGTTGCGAAGTGCCTCACTAGGTAGCTGAGGCTGGCCTTGAACCCAGATCCTCCTGTCTCAGCCTCCCAAATGCTGGGATTACAAGCATGTGCCACCACGCCCGGCCTATTTTTTATTCTTTATTTTTGAAACAGGGTCTAAATTGTGGAGTGCCTCACTAGGTAGCTGAGGCTGGCCGAGGACCGGGATTCTCCGTTCTCAGCCTCCCAAATGCTGGGATTATAAGTGTGTGCCACCATGCCCAGCCATGGAAACATTTTTACTTCTAAGAACAATTGAAACTCGAACCTGGGTGTTTGACATCTACTCATAAACAATTTTAAAACTTTTCTGATTTGGAGATGTGGCCCAGTGGTAGGGAGCTGGCCTATTATGTATAAGACCCTAGGTTCAATTCCCAGCACTGCTCTCTTCCCCTACAAAAAACCCCCCAAAACTTAAAACTTTAATGAGATCAAGGTTCCTCACAAGATTTTTTAGTGGTATTGAGGATTGAACCCAGGGGTGTTCTACCTCTGAGCCACACCCCATCCCTATTTTATTTTGAAACAAGGTCTTGCTAACCTTCAAAGCACTAGCCTTGAACCTGTGATCCTCCTGTCTCAGCCTCCCAAGTACTGGGGTGGTAGGCATGTGCCACCCACACCCAGCTACAAATATATATATATCCCCAGTATCGCAAAAAAAAAAAAAAAAAAGGTCAACATGTGGAAGAACAATGAACCTCAGAATTTTCCATATAACCAATGCATAACTTTTGTAGGTTAACATACAATGGGTTTATTGTGGTCATATTTAACTAGACTAATATTTAAACAAATTTTTTTTTGTGTGTATGTGTGTGTGTAGTGCTGGGGATTGAACCTCTGAGCTACACCCCCAGTCCTATTTTATTTTTTGCGGTACTGGGGATTGAACTCAGGGGCATTCTACCTCTGAGCTATACCCCCAGCCCTATTTTTTATTCTTTATTTTGAAACAGGGTCTCACTAAGTTGCGGAGTGCCTTCACTAAGTAGCTGAGGCTGGCTACAAACCCGGATCCTCCGGTCTCGGCCTCCCAAATGCTGGGATTACAAGCATGCGCCACCACGCCTGGCTTATTCTTTATTTTGAAACAGGGTCTCACTAAGTTGTAGAGGGTCTCACAAGTTGCTGAGGCTGGCTGCAAACCTGACATCCTTCTGTCTCAGCTTCCCTAGTACTGGGATTACAAACGTGTGCCAGCACACCTGGCTAAATTGTTTTATTTCTAATAGTAAAAAGCAGTAAGCATAAACTGTCCGAGATTTTTTTTTTATCTTCAGTAATTTGAGAGTATCAAAGAACTACAGGGGGAATGTCTGCAAGACTAAATAAATTACAGAAAAGCCAGGCAGCACCATTCTGAGATATCTGCCAGTCTTGCTTAATGGCTGGGCTGAAACAGCTGCCAGGGAGCATCAGACCATACAAGATCACTGAAAGCTTTTTTACTACTTAAGCATTCCCACTAAGCTCTCTCCCCTTCTTTCCTTTTGTTCAAGTAACATTTAGAGTAGGAACTTTTAATACCCTTTTATCCTGTTTTTGGTTCCTTTTCCTAAACCATGTTTGATATACTCAGAGTAATGTTAGGTAATATCCATGGATTAAAATGCAGTTTATAATCAATTCATCTACACTGTTAAACACTTAGAATTGCCCAGTCTTGGACTAAGCATTTTGTGATTTAAACAGAATCTACAAATAATTTTGCAAAGTACTTAGTGTTAATCTGTAGATGAGAAAACACTCAGAAATATAGCTTACTGACAGTCTGAACCTGATTCATATATCAGTGATTTCTGTTTGTAATGTAGCCCATGTTAAACATCTGAAGTGGCAATTTAGTATCACAGAATACCAAACATGACTAAAGCAAGGGTTTTATTTTTGTTGTTGGGGGGGGGGGAGTATTTTAAATTCTTCTATTAAAGAAGGGAAAAGAGAGCCAGGCGTGGTGGCGCATGCTTGTAATCCCAGTACTTGGGAAGCCGAGATGGGAGAATTGCAGGTTAGAGGTCAGCCTCAGCAACTTAATGAAGCCCTCTGCAACTTAGTGGGACCCTGTTTCAAAATAAAATAATAAAATCGGTCTGTGGGTGTAGCTTGGAGGCAGAAAGCCTCTGGCTGGGTTCAATCCCCGGTGCCCCCCACACACACACGGTGGGGGGGGGGGGTTGGAGAGGAAAGTCATTCCACTGTTAGTTGGAAGTAGAAGAAAGGTCTAGGAAAACACCACACTCTTCTCCTAGATTTATTCACAAAGAATAAAAGGAGGAGAGATCCTGAGACAGTTAGGTGTTCTCACTATGAAAAACCAAAAGGGATCTTTGGCTGACACAGGAGTTTACATTAGGAAGATGAGGTGGATGGTGGGGACAAGGAGGGAAGGGAAAGTTCTCTACTGGCACTGGGGATTGAACCCAGGTGTGTTCTACCATTGAGCTATACCTCCAGCCCTATTTTCTTTCTTTCTCTTTTTCTCTCCTTCCTTCCCTCCTTTCTCCTTTCCTTCCTTCCTAAACTTCCTTCATTTATAGACAGGCTCTTACTAAGTTGTCCAGGTTGGCCTCAAGCTTGGGATCTTTCTGCCTCAGCCTCCCAGTAGCTGGGATTACAGGTGTGTACCACCATGCCCAGTGGGGATTTAAGTTTTAAAAAAATCCTTCTATTGGGCCAGGAATGTAGATTGGTAGTAGATTGATTGCCTAGCATGCAAGAGGCCCTTGGGTTCAATCCCCAGTATGACACTAAATAATAAATACCCTTTTGTGGAGTTTATGATAAATTGCCAAGTTAGAGAACAATACAAGGCTAGACAGGGGGCTATGTGACTCTCCTGAGGATTAAAGAACGGTGAAATTAACTTGAATATTCTCAGCCATAAGCAAAAACCCTGAATTCACACCAGTTGACTTAAATTACCCATAATTTGGGTACCCTTATATCATGATGAGAAACAGCATGTTCACTACTTTTTAAAATACAGTTTATTTCAAGTTAATATAACTTAACACCTGTGATTTAAGTGAAATGCTTAGATAAAAACCTAAAGTGCCATTTGGTTAAATGTTGGAGACAGATGAAATGTTGCTCACTATTGCAGTTTGGTTCTTTACGACATGTACGTTATTAACTACAGGAATGCACATGACATAATGCACAAAGTCTTCATGCGTGCTAATCCTCATTCCTCTTACACCTTCCTACACAGCACCTCAGTATCCATACGAAACTATGGAAACTACTGTTCTTTGGGTTTGAGAGGTATTTAATTAAAGCTGCAATTCTACATGTTATTTCCACAGTCCAGTAATTTATTTTAAATTGGAGTAATTTCAAATTCCACAAACAAAAACTGAAGAACAGCAATATTTTGTTTGAGTTCTCTCCTCTGTACACTCAGTGATCTAAAACACCACAATATCCAACATACACAAACCTCAGGGAAAGGGTTAGTAAATACACACGAGATTGGAATCATGGTGCTTTTTGTTCCTGAATGGAATGGTCCCACAGAAAAAGCACAGGATACAGCACAACATAAGGGTACCTGTTACATAGGAAGTGAGCAGAACACACTAGCATCTTCTATATGCGTAATGGGGAAACCTGCATAGGTTAGAGAGCCTGTATGCTCATTTAAAACTCAGGCAAGTTGTCCGTATGCATCTGTCAAATAATTTGGAGAGCACTGCAATCCAATGCAGGATATGCTGATTAGTGTTGTCTTTGTTGGCAATGACAGTCTTGCATGGTCACATACCAGGATTTTCACTTTAGCTTTTCTTTGAATAAAAGAGATCTAAATGCATTTAGACAATACATATTGTAAGCTGTTTACATACACTAAATTTAAGAGATTCAATATTAGAGTTTCTTTGTTTCTTTAAACACTACAGAGTGCAAATCAGATTCTTCACAATAGATTGAATATTAAGCAGTTCTTCAAAGAATGAGGGGGAAGAAAAAAGCCCACGTGAATACTATTCCCCTTTGAAAATAAATTCTAAAAGGATGCGGAATGTGAAATAAGGTTTTAACATAGGCGATCCAAGTTTATAATTAGAAACAAAAAAGTAGTCCTTCATGAAATAAAGGTTACAAGAACACGTTGCCTGTTTTCCCATTTATAAACTGAGAAGCGGGTAGAGACGATGTTTCAGTACGAAAGTAGGAGACTACAGAATCAGCTTCCCATCTCACATGCTATACCCAAAGCCAGGCTGCGGCTGCCCGTAGGGGGGTGCGCTATAACCATAACCAAAAGGTGCCTGAGGAGGGACGGCAACACTGGGTCCTGCTGTCAGCATCAGCTGGGGTTGACCTAAAGAAGAAAACACAAAGGAGCAGGGGCAGGGACAAGGAGAAACTGTTAGCACTTGGAGAAGATGTCACTTCAATCTGTCCACTCTAGCAATATAATTACAACTTAAAATAAGCTGGGGTGTGGGCATTTTTTACTATCATACTTTGGAATACAATCTCACCCCCAAAAGGGTCCTCCCCTCAAAGCCAACACTGCAGGGTTGAGGACCAGAAGTCCTAGCATGTAGAGCAATATACACATGCACACTTTACACTACTGGGCCAGACTTTTGCCAACAAGCCTGTTACATGGCACTTGCACATTAATTATGCTCAGTGACATTCAAATATACATTAGGTACAAAATACATGACAATATATATCCTCTATCACATACTATGTTAACAATCTTGCTTCTAAAGTTTAGTTACTGATCACATAAAGAAAATGTGACCTACAAAGAACTCAATTTAGAAAAAGCATGCAATACCTCTCCCTTCCCCTGCAAAACAAGCACTCTTAATCTTCTACTAGAGCAAGTTTTCTACCAGCACAAGAGACTTCATGTTTCTCCTTCCTGTGCACAACAACCAAAGCTGTCTTTAGTAAGCAAATTCTTTTTGGAAATGAGTATCTACCTTGAATTTCTAAATGTTTGCGTGTGTGTGTGTGTGTTTTATAATGGGGATTGAACCTGGAAGCATTCTACCTCTGGGATATACCTCTCTCTAGCCCTTTTTATTTTTGAAATAGGGTCTCACTAGGTTGCTGAAAGTCTTCCTAAGTTGCTAAGGCTGGTCTCAAACCTGGGATCCTCTTGTCTCAGCCTCCCAAGTACTGGGATTACAGGTGTGTGCCACCAGCTCCGGCCTCTAACCCCATTTCAATTGCCTACTTAAACACCAAGAAGGCCAGCCAAGTTCAGAGGACAATTCCAAAATTATTACACTCCAGCTGTTTTTAGTCCTACTGTTGTTTCTTATCTCAAATGCCATGCAACAACTTTAAGAGTCCATTTTGTTTACCTTCTTCAACTTCACCAAAACTATCCTGTTTCCTAAATTCCCTAGACACTTTTTAATTTATAGTTAAAAACATCTTTATGCTCTCCTCCAAATAACACCTGGTTAAAGTATTTTAACTTAAGCTATACTCTTCAAATTCATTGTTGAAATAAATCTGTTCAATAAGTGTGAAATGGAAAAGAGAAGTCATCCAAACAGGCAGTTTTAAGAAGATACTAAATTGCCTTAAATGATCACTTGATAGCTTGAATATCTTATCTCTTTGGAAAGTTCTCAAATGGAAAATCTACCCTATTCTCTGTCCTAGTTAGAACTTAAAAGTGAAGACATGTTCTTTAAACAAAGCACAACTAAAGACAGCCTTGACAAATTCTATCATCTTTTGCTCTTCTAAAAACTTAATTCATAATTACTTCTTTCTCAGTCTGAGTGAGTAATCAATTAGCAACTAGGCAAGACATCTAGGTTATGATTTTTTTTTGAGGGGGGGAGAAGGATATGTGTGATACTGGGGATTGAACTCAGAGGCATTCTACCTCTGAGCTACATCTCCAGTCAGGTTACTGAGAGTCTCACTAAGTTGCTGAGGCTGATCCTGAACCTGTGATCCTCCCATATCAGCCTCCCAAGTACTAGGATTATAGGTGTGCAACACCATGCCTGGCCTAGGTTATGATCTTAAGTGATTATTCTTAAGATATTCCTTATATTTAAGACTATTTTAGTGAATGTCAAAAAAACAATAACAGGGAGGAATATTCCTTAGCTCAGCAAACATCTTCCACTTTAGAAGCTTGTTAAGTATGTATATCTCTGAGGTTAATCTAATGTATACCTCTGAGGTTAAAAAGAAAAATTACCATAGACTATGGGTTGTGTCTCTGTAGCTTGTTCTTCTTCTTTTCTCAGTGATTCAGAAGCATCTAATTTATCCACCTGGAAAAAAAGACATGTTATACTAATTAGCACCTCAAAAGTATTTATAAACCTAGGTTTACGGCAGAAAGTGGAAAAGCCTTAGTATGTTAAATTCTGTCAAAATAATACAGACTAGAAAGAACATTCTCAGGCCCCCTCAAATTCAATGGCAATGTTCATTCTTCAGTCAAGGTGGTTTTCAGCACTGTCATTATAAACCCTCAGAAAGGAGGGATTTATAAATGCCATAAAAGCTCACGCCAGGTTAAAACTGGGCATGCTAGGATGCAGCCTGAGGGAGGGAGAAAACGAGAAGGAACCATTTTTTTTAAAAAATGAAGTTTACACCCTATCAAAGATAATAAACTCATTAACTGGCAAGACTTCCCTTCCCAAAGGAAATATTAAAAAATGTGATATGGTCTAGAGACTGGACAAGGACTTGTGCAGAATTAGCTGATTTTCTGCCAACTGTGCATAGCTCTGCTGATAGTGGTTACAGGTGCAGATCAATGCTTAAGACTCAAGTGGCTCCATATTCAATCTTTCTATATAAAGTCAGGCTGTACATTGTAGTGCTACATGGCTCTATTTTCCAAGATGTAACTAGGGTAGCCTGATTTTTGCCCTAGTTTCTTCTGGAAGAAAATTTTTGCTTTTAATTAAGCTGAAGAAATAAATGTCTATTATATAGTAGCTACTCTAAATCAAACTGGACAGGATCAGAGAGAAGTAATTTTGAAGAGGAGTCCAAGTGTATTAGTGAAAAATAGGAGCTGGAGTACCTAGATTCTTCTACTAACAAGTTTTATGACTTTGGCAAACCATCACATTAGCCCTCCAATTTCCTTCTCTACATGAGAACATTGAACAAAAATGATCTGCAAAGTTCCTTCAAGGGCTAACATGATTTAATTTTGTAATTCTGTGACAATAAGATACTGGAATTCGGAAATGTCCTACACCACACAACTTCCACTGCCTTTGACACTAAATCTTTTAAATTACACTTATAGTTGGACTACCAGTAAAAGCTAAGTAAAACTAAATTTCAAATTTTAATGTTATATATTACAAGTGGTTTTCAAGGTCATTAAGAGTGCTGGGTGAGCTTGAGGCTCAGGGTACAGGGAAGAACCCTTTTTGAATGTGCACTGCATTTTCTTCAAAAAGCAAAAGTGAAAAAAATTACTCACACACACACAAAAAGACATGCAGACTTCAGTGGAAAAGTTGTAAAAACCAGGTCTTAAAAATAAAGCAGTATCTCAGTTCTATTTGAAACTATTAAAATAGTGTGTTTGAGCTGTAATAGTGTTTTATACTTATTTTAATTATTTTATATCAGATACAATATGGGTATAAGCCATCTTAATTTGTCAGGGCATTGAAAGTTTGAGAAAAGTAAGCCTAAGTAGATTCAACTCATTCAGATGAACTGCAGTTTGTCTACTCTAGGAAGGTGGGCTAGTTTCCCTTTAGCACACTACTGGTCTGTCTTAGAGCCTACATGATCATGTCACAAATTACCCTAATATCAAAATACAGACCACCATGGAATATAAGAACCACATGAAATACCCACTGTTTGGCATCCAAATTTACAACAAAAATTACTTAGCTCTAGAATTTAAAGCACAATTCTGTGCCATCGAGGGTCAGATGGGGTTGAGCTAACCTAACCAGTATCTGAGAGTGAAGTTATATATAAGAAAATGCACGGGTGCCTGTACATTAGTAACTTCTAAGGAAAAAAAGACAACAACCAAAATACCACAACTGCATAGTACATTTCCAGACACTCAAGCAAAGAATCTAAAGTGAACAAACGTGTTTAGTAGCTAATTTCTGAGTTGGATATTGAACAGAGGTCCGGCTACAGAAACACATGGGAGATTGAGAAGAACTGGCATAATTACAATGCCCAGGCACAGACATGGCAGGTTGGACATAGGGGGAAAAAACAAAAAAATCCTGAAGGAATAAGATTAAGCTAAGCAAAAATTTTACTTTTTCTATATAATGGGACAGCCTCTGGCACAGGAACATCCAGTTTTTGTTTCCATTAGGCCAATTTAGATTGCTCAAGAAAGAAAAACACAGAAGAGTTTTATGAACACAAGCTTTTGTTAAGAGCTGTAACAAAAGTTTCTGATCCTTGGATTTAAAAAGAAAAATTACGGGTAAACATGTCACTGAATTCAATTCCATCTGCACTACTGAAAATTCACTAAAATGTAAATAAAAGGCTTTTCCACAAAGACTGCAATATGCTGCAGAGGAAAAGTTAACATGCAGTCAGTTATTTTGGTGTATGTGTGCATGAAAAAAGGCAAAAGTACTGAAGCAAGAAGTGAGATTTGAAGATGACTGGTGCTATACAGGCTCTCAAGAAACACACACAGCCCACAGCAATGCTCTAGAAGTTTCAGAGTATGATGTAATTGCAATGACTCGTACATGCTTGATTTAAAACAATGCATAACACTGCAGTTCAATTACCTGTTTTTCACACACACGCTTTCTAACTGCCTTGCTTACTAGCTGCTGAAGGGCCTCACACACAATGCATTTTACTCAGGTTTGCCCTAAGTTCCAGTGGTGACTTCATTTTGGTTTACAAGTCCCAAGGCATTGCCCCCACACAAATTTTTTAAAATTTGTTTCAACTCTTCTTTTACCTTCCCACCCCCTTTAGAACCACAAATTGACACAGAGGTAAGTTTTTAAGTTTGTTTCTTTCATACTGGGATGGAGACAAGCCAATGAAGCAGCAGCAACCAAAAGGTGCCTGAATTTGGCCTTCTTGGACAAGCCAACTAATTATTGAGAGAGCAAATTTTATTTAACTTTAGAGGTGTGCCATATTACAGAAAGTAGAAGTTAATAATGCTTTGTTATAAACAGAAATAAATCATGTTGCTTAGCAACAAGTACAGCAAGCTTGGCTCTCATGATTCAAAAGGTTTTGATTTCTCTTAAAAATGGACTAGCACCATAAGAACTGGACACCTGGAGAAACATGAGGAAAGTCTCTTCGGAAGCAGCTAGTATCTCTCATATCTACTTTCAGCAAAAAATTAGTAAGAATCAAGAGATCAGAAACTGGATCACAGTCCTTCAATACCAAAAAAAAAAACCCCAAAACAAAAAATCCCCAAAAGCCTTTTAGGGCATGTATATACATAGATAAATTCAACAACTGTCAGGAAAGCTCATAAAATAAAACCAGAGGCTGTTTGAATTTATTTCAAGTATTAAGAAAGTCCTACTATGGCCCAGATACCCTGACAGGGAAAAGAAATTTCCTGATTGTTTGAAATTAATATGGAAACTCACCATACTCAGTTTTTAATAATATATTTAAGAGACAGACTGTGAACCAACTACTGATTAGCCTCCTGCCCTTCCTAAAGCCTATTAGCCGATTAGTAGCAAACATCTACTGATGTCCTACAGCTCTATTATAGTTATGTTTCAAGGGACTTGCAGAGGCTTTAGTGAAAATTTATTGGGGGGAAAAAGCAGCAGCAGCAGTGTAGAAAAGGAAGAAAAAAAATCATGCAAATTCCTTAGACTTAGTCCTCCAGACTTAAAGATGGAAAAGAACCAACTTTCACCTTTTCCTTTATTGCATCAACCTGCAAAGGAATTCAGAAGGTGCAGCTTAGAAAAAAATCAAATTCCATATTGAGCATAAAAAGGTAGAATCAGCAACAAAGGTTTAGGGGAGAAACATCTAACCACTAAAAAAGGTATGAGAGAAGTGAAAATAAAGGGCATACTGGAAGCAAAATTTAGAATCTTTTTAAACTTCAGAGCTTACTGCAGAAGAATTTATTGTAAAGTAAGTGTGAAAGGAAGCAGCTTAATCACTAGTAAAATTTATAGCACTTAGGTTAACAGCAGCTTAGAGCCAGGTCTCAAAAGTTGGCATTATGCATAAGAAAAGAAGCTATTCTCATCTATGGCTGATAAAGCAACATTTTATTATTGAACTCAACTTTATATATAAAATGCTAATTCTTTATAAAAATTTTAACTAGATATAATGGAATCTAATTAAGTGGTATCGGAAGGAAAAACTCAATACAATGGGGGTTGTTAGTAGTGATTTCCCCCTTTATGCCAGCATGCTGAAGAGATCAGCTATAAACTGATTTTAAGCATGTGTTGCTTTGACAAAATTGATCTTCTATAATCATTTTATTTATTTATTTTTGTTATTATTTATTTGTTTACTTATGTTTTGTGGTACTGGAGATTGAACCCTGGAGTGCTCTACCACTAAGCTACACCTCCAGCCCTTTTATTTTATTTTGAAACAGAGTCTAAGTCACCCAGGCTGGCCTAGAACTTATGATCCTCCTGCCTCAGCCTCCCAAGAAGCTTGGATTATAGGCATGCGCCACCATGCCCAGCTAAAATAATTTTTAAGTGTTCTACCACAAGAAAGCTAGTAACTGTTTGGGACAGGGTAGTAAAAAAAGGGACACTGAAATGAATAGTGAATTTTATAAGGTGATTACACCCCTAGCTTGTTTAATGTATTTTCAGAAAATGTGTTTAATTGTTAACCCTCTATATTTTTAATTAAGGGTTAAACTACAAAAAATAAGATTAACTAAATGTTAAGAATATAAATGCAACTTCCCCATGGGAAACAGGCACAGACATAAAGTCAGGAACCAACCAAATAAAAGGGAACCTACAGAACTATTAATGAACATGTGAGTTATAGGAATTCATTTTAAGATGCTATTTGTTAAAAATGTATCAAATACTGAAACAAAATACAACATACTATTCACCCTATAAAATAAGCAGAAGGTAAACTTAAGTTTTGAATTCCCTTTCCAGTCAATATCATTTGTCAGCTATTAAAAAAAAATCCATGAACAGGAATATTCTATGATCAACTAAATGTCAATTCTACTATAGAAAAACCATCTGAGAGAATAAACCTGTATGTAGAAATTTACATATACTCAATAATTCATTTTGAATATATTTAGAAGAGTCATTACCTTAGTCAAATATTCCTTCATGACCTGGATGAAATAGGGCATGGCAAAATCCATGATATTGTGCCTCCATGCAGTTTCCAGGACAACATCCGGCCTCAGAAGATCGTAACAGGTAAAGAGACAAGCTCCAAAGCACTCTCTTTTTTCTTCCTGCAAAAACCACTGTAGGAGCTCTTCAGCCAACTCAGTATCTTTAGATTCAGAAGCATACTGCATTGCATCCTATTAAAAAACAAAACCCAATGAATACCCACATTAAGCCCAAATATATGGGCACTGGTAAACCAAAAATAAAATGGAAACTTTTAGACACTTAAATCTGGGTTTGCAAGGGGAAAAAGAAAAACTTGTCACCTATATAATTTATATTAAAAGTCCAATAGAAAAAGAAAAATAACAGGCTAAAAGTTTTTGTTTTTCTGGTACTGGGGATTGAACCTACGGCACTCCACATCCCAGACACACCCCTAGCCCTATTTTATTTTTAATTTTGAAATTTATTTATTTTTTTGTGGTAGTGGGGATTGAACCCATGGGCATTTTTTTTTTTTTTTTTTTTTTGCGGTACTGGGGATTGAACTCAGGGACAGTCTACCTCCGAGCTATACCCCCAGCCCTATTTTTTATTCTTTATTTGGAAACAGGGTCTCACTAAGTTGCGGACTGCCTCACTAGGTAGCTGAGGCTGGCCACGAACCCAGATCCTCTGGTCTCAGCCTCCCAAATGCTGGGATTACAAGCGTGCACCACCACGCCCGACTCCATGGGCATTTTACCTCCCAGCTCTTCTTTTATTTTTTGTTTCTGAAACAGGATCTCACTAAGTTGTTGAGAGTCTTGGTGCATTGTTGAGGCTGTCCTCGAACCCGCAATGTCCTTGTCTCAGTCTCCCAAGAACTGGGATTATAAGTGTGAGCCACTATACAAGGTTAACAAGGAATCTATTAACTTAATTACTATCTCCTCAAATGGGGCATGAAGTCAATCCTCATATTCATAAAACTAATATTTTTATAGGATACAATCACTTATAATACCTCATTTTAGGGTTGGTTTAATAGCCCCACCCCACCAACATTATCAACCTTATAAAGGCTGTCTTTCTTGCACAGCTCTACACTCTGTTTCCAACGATTGTTGCCTTTGAAGAGATAAGCAGCAATTCTTCTGAACTCAATGAGTTCATGTTTTTCCAAACGCTGAGCAAGTGAAATATTGTCAAAGTTGTCATAAGCATCTATCGATGTTCGCAGAGCCTAAAGAAAAAAAAAAAAAAGCCATCCAAATGTTAAATCAGTGTTTTATTTTTAGTTTAATACTTGTAGTCTATACTTCTTTATCACAGAGCCCATTAGATGGTAACATATAATATGATAGCTTAGATTCAAGCATTAGACTACACAATTATAATCTGAATAGGTACTAAATTTCTTCAATCTGACCTTCTAACAATCAAGTCCACAAATGTGCTGTACAATTCTCTAACATGATCTAGATGTTAAAGGTGCAATTTCCTCTACAGTTTCTGATGTCCAGACTGACTTGGATATGAAACTGAGACAATGTGTGATTTCTGCTCTAGGGAAACTCCTGATTCAAATCAACATTATATTCAGCTGTAGAGATCAGCATGGGCTCTGAATCTAAAAGAAAATCATGATGACAGTATGTGAAAGAAAGAAACTGGCTTAACTTCAACTCTATTTTTGCTTATGTGTTATCTTTCAAGAGAGAAACTTAAAAGACAAGCACTAATAAGACATTAGGCAGGAAAACCAATGAACAGTTAAATAGTTAATACCAAATAAATTTTATGTTTTTTTTTTTTTGTTGTTTTTTTTTTGCGGTACTGAGGGTTGAACTCAGGGGCATTCTACCTCTGAGCTATACCCCCAGCCCTATTTTTTTTTATTCTTTATTTTGAAACCGAGTCTCACTAAGTTGCGGAGTGCCTCACTAGGTAGCTGAGGCTGGCCGCGAACCTGGATCCTCCGGTCTCAGCCTCCCGAATGCTGGGATTACAAGCGTGCGCCACCACGCCCGGCTCCAAATAAATTTTATGGAGAAGAGATCAAAGACTTTTTCAACTCTACTCATGATCTAGATGTTAAGAGGTAAAGTAACCATATCGTTTTTTTCTTCTTAAAGAAATATCTTCTATAAGATCCATCTATATTACACAAAACTCTAAGAACTTCGCATTCAATTAACAGAAAATTTATCTTTCCTGAAAATTTTACTAAATTTAGACCCTAGGCATACAAGCACTTACTGCTTACAGTCCTAAAGTATGAAATCATTTTTTTATAGGAAGTACAAACTTCACAACCTAATCATAACCTAAGCTTTGAGAGTACGTGCAAGACCTGAAAGTTTTACCTGATAATCTTCTTCTGTAATAAAAAGGTTATTCAGTGACTCATTCACAGATTTGTTGTTGTGGTTCTGAACTGAACGCAAATATGGTTTCACCAATGGTAGCTGTTTAACCTTTAAAAAAAAAAAAAAAAAGTCTGTTACAAACATAGCACACTGTTGAAGTTCTGGGAGAGCGGTTATCCACATAAATCTTCATTCCTCCCTATAAAATTTGGTTTAAAAATTTTACCTTGCTGAAATAATTGACTGCACGAGTATGATCCAACCGTGGAGACAGTACCATCAGCAAATCATTTAACAACAGAGGCTTAAATTCTAAGTAGAACTGTATCGCTCTGTAGTATAGTTCCACATTAGCAACCTAAAATGGGAAAGTCCATACTTAAGTCACAGTTCTTTCCTACAGAGCATTGTCCTGAAGCATTTATCTTTGAAGGTACACACCTTGGTAATGATATCTTTGAATTGTCCTTCCTTCCATGCATCAGTTGGATGATTCATCATGGTAATTATGGCATTATCATATTCTTCATACTTGTCATATAAAAACACCAGTTCTGCCCAAAGATGAGCTTGTTCTGCAGCTCTCAGCACCTGAATAAGAAAGATTTAATTGCTTTAGCTATGGGTCTCTGATTCTAGCTAGTAGCCTTTTTTTTTTTTTTTTTTTTTTTTTTTTTTTTTTTTTTTTTTTTTTTTTTTTTTTTTTTTTTT
>PVLC010009068.1:0-39174 GCA_004027655.1 Graphiurus murinus | reverse complement strand
TCACGCCCGGCTGCTAGTAGCCTTTTAAAAAAGTATTTTGAACCATTAGTCTTAGCTGTACAGTTGCCTCATGGTGGTAAAAGTTAGTTACCTTAGGAATATTCACTCTAGACCAGAATAGCTCCAGATGCTCCCTCATTTTCTGTGGCTTAAATTTAGAATATAAAATAGCTAATTCGGTAAACATTCCCATGTGAGCGCGTTCAAGTCCCAATGCTGCTTCCAACATAGTTATCAGTTCTTCAAAATATCCACGATCCTAAATAAGAGAAATGTGCGATTAAAGATGAGAATATCTGTGCAAAGGGTCTCAGTTTATACCTGGTCATAGCTGATAAGTTTATTACCTGGTAGTAGTTGATAAGTTCCTCTAATTCATCTGCATGTACTACAATGTGAAGCCCACACATCTGAGCAAGACGGAACTCTTTCCCATCTACACAGGCAAAGCAGACCTATAATAAACATTTCCATTATGTGAATTCAAATATAAATATGGCTCGTTATTTCAACTAATCAGTATAAGTAGCACTGTCAAACAGGATCTCAATTCTTCATTCAAGCTTGTATATAGCTTACCTCTTTCCATGTTCGAGTACTATTAGCTTTCCTAGCTCCATCAACAGCTGCCTGATATTCACCCAGGTGTACTAGGGTAGATGCCAAGCGTCCAAAATTAGAAACATTATTGTACAATAATTTAGCAGCATCATACATTTTTTCATCATAACAACGGTCACCAACCTGGGGAGTGGGGGGAGAGATAAATCCATTTTCAGTAAGATATTAGTCTTAGCTGAATCCTTTTTCCAAATTCACTTCTTAACTCATGCTTAGAAACAATTTGCTTTTGTTTAAGAGTTTTCCTTGATTCTACCAAGTTAATAAAGTAAGCCATTTATTTCTATACTGTTTAAAAAAAAAAAAAAATCTGATCAGGAAACCCACTTGTTGGATATGGGCATTATTTGGCCCATTGATGAACTCTTCTAACTCTGCAAGGCGGTTTGTTTTAGCCAGTGCAAATATCAATTCTGTCTCCACATAGGATTCTCGAGCCTTCTTACGAGCCATCTGCAAGTACTTTACCAGTTCTTCCCAGTTTCCTAAGTACAGAGAAAAAATAAAGTTCATATAGTAACATCTTAGAGTTTATCTTTTCAACAAAATAAATGAGAACTGCCATTAATTTCCTTTTCAAGGAAACATTACAGAGAATGATAAATGAAAACTGCACAGTGTACTTAAAATTACAAAAATTTTATTACAACTTCTGTATTATCCCTGACCAAATGAGTACCTGAGTCCCTTTTTCCTTTAATATTAACTATAGTTCTATCTGAATTTTATGAGATTTCAAAACAAAATTAATCTTCCTCATGGGTCTTATAAATTCACCTATCTTTGCCTGGACCAAGATGGAAGGCTAAAGTTTTCACAAGTAACCAAGTAGTACCCACCTTCTACACAATTTATAATAGATGTCTTAAAGTTTAGCTTAATCGTTTGCTGTGGCATCAAGCATATAAAGGTAAGAAGTCATACCACTAGTGTTGGCAGCTTGAACAACTTCCATATAGGATGAAGGATCATCTGCTTTGATGTAAGAGTCAATGGCTTCTTTCACCATTCCTTTCTGCAACTGGGCTTTCGCAAGTTGGCTCCAGACAGCAGGTTCATTGCAACGTTCAGCAAACTCATAGGCCCGATCCAAATTTCCAATATGTTCAATCAGGACCTAGGTAACCATTTTTTAATTATGGTTAGGGTAAACTGCATCTTACCAAAGCAATTACATTTAAGCTGTTATGTAAAGACATACCTGCACTGCTGAAGTATTGACATCAAACTTCCGGAAAATGGCAAATGCTTCTTCAAATAGCTCATTGCTAATAGCAATATTGGCAATATCTGGGGCATCATAATTATCCAGGCGGTTAATATACTCCATAACACGTGTACGGTCTGCCTTAATAGCAGTGAGGATAAGAAGGTTTTGCAGATTCCTTTACAAAAACAACAACAACAACGAATATTTAACTGGGATATTTTAAAAGTTTATCAGCCATAAAGAAGAGTCACAGTAGCTATGGGGAGGAGGGTTATCTCAGAATGTAGGGTGAGAAGGGAGGAAGTATTAGGAGAGTGAGAATTCAGGAAATTTCTTTAATTTTTTTTTTTTTTGTTTTTTGGGGTTTTTTTTGCGATACTGGGGATTGAACTCAGGGGCATTCTACCTCCGAGCTATACCCCCAGCCCTATTTTTTATTCTTTATTTTGAAACCGGGTCTCATTAGGTTGCGGAGTGCCTCACTAGGTAGCTGAAGCTGGTCGCGAACCCAGATCCTCCGGTCTCAGCCTCCCAAATGCTGGGATTATAAGCGTGCGCCACCACGCCCGGCTAATTTTGTTTTTTGTTCCTCCCCAAATTAAATGAATAGAAACAACCAATTGATCCCTAGGATAGCATACCTGTGCTCACTGAATACAGAGTTATCAAGGACAATTTTCTCTAGCAGTTCAATGAGTTCATTAGGAAGGTCTGCAGTCATGAAAGCCTTCACTGTTACTGACACTTCTTCAGGGTCTTGAGTCTCAGACAAGGCTGTCTGTACAACCTACAGAGGATAGAAATGGAATGAAAATCAAAATCAAGGTGGTTTTAAAAGATATAATGAAATAAGAGTAAGTTGACCCCTCACTAAAAAAGCTGAAATAGAGTCAGGCATGGTGGTGCACATCTGTGATCCTAGTACTTGGGAGGCTGAGACAGGAGGATTGCAGGTCAGAGGACAGCCTCAGCAAGTAGTATAACTCTCATCAACCTAGTGAGACCCTGTTTCAAAAACAAAAATAAAGAGAAAAATGAAAATAAAAACTAAAACAAAATAAAAATAGGGCGTAGGGTTGAAGGTTTAGCTTGTAGGTAAAATGCCTGGGTTCAATCTCAAGCACAAGGAAAGGAAAGGAAAGAAAAGGGGAAAGGAAATGTTGAAATAGGCAGAAAAGAACTGAGGAAAAATACCCCCAAATTTACCATTCAAAGGTCTTTTTAAATAAACCTACATGAATGTATACTATGTGCAATTCTCCTCTGTTTAAGAAAAAAAAAATAATCACCTTAATTATGTAATTTCTATTTTCTCCTTAATTAAAACATTAGTCATACTAACATACTAATACTCATCATTATCACTTTAATGACTACATATAATTCGACCACTTAGATGAGGAATTAGCAAGTCTAGTTTTGGTATTTGTGTGTTGCCCAGATGCTGCAATGAATGTTTTCCCCCACGACACTTTGTCTACATAGGAATGTTTCTTAGAAAAGCTCTCTAGGAAAAAATAGAAAGGGAGAGGGGAAAAAAGGGAAAGAAATCCTCTCTAGGAAGGAATATAAAAGTCTCTTCTTTTTCAAAACATTTTATACATACTTCTATCAGCAGAATTAAGATTTTTTGTAATAACCTTCAGTATTTAGGACTTTGAAATATGTTTTCAATTGTATCTAGGAACAACATTTTATTTACTATTCTATACATATTAGTGATATTTAAAATTTATTCAGTTGGAAAAAAATTTATTCAGTTGGACTTCATATTTTCTATTATCAATATTTATCCTTTGTTAACTTATTGCCTTGAATATTTTCAATAAGTTTAGTCACTTCTCAGGTATAAATAATTATAATTCTTAATGTCTGATTTGCAATTTTCATTTTAATCATAATAAAGTTTATATAATTAAATCATACTTCTGAAAGCTTTTCTTAACATATGTAATATATACATATACTTATATCAACTTACATATTTACATAGTATAACTTTAAGTTTCTTTTATTTTTATTGCCTTCTCTCAAAGTTAAATATGACCTATTTGAGATTATTTGTGTATATGATGAGGGAAAAGATTTTACTTATAGCTAAAAAGAAAGAGCCAAAACACATTTGCCTTTTACCTGGTCAATTAGGGGCCTCCTATAAGGATTGCTTTCCAGAAGCACACTACCCCATAATTCTGGATCCTTTCGGCGTACCAAGTAGCGGGAAAGACTCTTGAAGAGGGAATTCTCATTGCAAACCTGAATAAGAAAGGAAATGTTAATTTCAAGATAAAAAATAAGGACTTTTTATAGAATGACTTTAATTTTGAAAGTTTTTTTCAAATATTTAATCCTTGTTCACTGTTTTATAAGGAAAGAAATATACTCTGTACACATAATTTTAATTAAGTCATAACCAAATTTTAAAAAGTTCCAATTTCTGGAGGTTTTAAAAAAGTACCTTGGTGTTGGATCCATGTTTGGACATTCTATTCTACTCTACCAGTGCGCAAAGAATAATGAGACCATGACACAAAAACACTGGAGCCAGATTAAAGAGGTTCCCATCAGTGAAAACAGGGATGATTTGAGCATCAGCGTAAGTAACAGTAATGGATTATAATCCACTGAGTAAAACAGGAATCTAGGAGGCCATCAATATAATAGTTGTGACTGATAAATATGGGGAAAGTACTGGCAATCAATACATTCTGCAATCAATACATTTAGAATGGTTTAAGTAAGAAACACTAAATGCTAAATTGGGCAAAGAGAGCAACAAGATATTTGCATGGTCTTAAGTATCTACTCACATATCTGCAAGATAAAAAGAATAATTATCCAACAGAAAATGGTACAACTTAATAAAAATGAATGTCAAAAAGAAAGCCGGGCGTGGTGGCACATGCTTGTAATCCCAGCATTTGGGAGGCTGAGACTGGAGGATCTGGGTTCACGGCCAGCCTCAGCTACCTAGTGAGGCACTCCGCAACTTAGTGAGACTCGGTTTCAAAATAAAGAATAAAAAATAGGGCTGGAGCCGGGCGTGGTGGCGCACGCTTGTAATCCCAGCATTTGGGAGGCTGAGACCGGAGGATCCGGGTTCGCGGCCAGCCTCAGCTACCTAGCGAGGCACTCCGCAACTTAGTGAGACTCGGTTTCAAAATAAAGAATAAAAAATAGGGCTGGGGATATAGCTCGGAGGTAGAATGCCCCTGAGTTCAATCCCCAGTACCGCAAAAAAAAAAAAAAAAAAAAAAAAAAAAAGAGGACAAATGAGCAAGGCATGGGTGGTGCATGCTTGTAATCCCAGTACTTGGGAGGCTGAGATAGGAGGATCGCAGGTACCCTTTAAGGACAGCCTCAGCAAGTAGTGAGACTCTCATCAACCCAGCAAGACCCTGTTTCAACATAAAAATAAAATAGGGCTGGGGGTGCAGCTCAGAGGTAGAATGCCCCTGGGCTCAATCCCCAGTACCACCAAAAACAAAACAAAACAAAACAAAAGCGGGGGTGGGATGGGGTGGGGGTGTGGGGTGTGGGGTGTGGGGTGTGTGTGTGTGTGTGTGTGTGTGTGTGTGTGTGTGTGTGTGTGTGTAGAACAAATGGACACTGGATATAAAAGCATGAGAAAGACAACACTTAAGTACCATTCTGGGTAGAAGCCTATAATCTAAATTACATAAGGAATCATGAGAGAAAAGGAATGCAAAAATTGCTGTACTTTTAAAAAAGACTTTACATGAACATACAGAATAGGCAAATACACAGAGACTGAATATGGTCTGGTGGTTGTCAGGGGCTAGAGGGAATGGATATGTGGAGAAACTAATGAATATAGGGTAGTTTCCTTTTGAAGTTTTGGAAATGTGGAACTAGATAAAAGCAGTGCTTATACAACATTGTGAATGTGCTAATAACTACTTAAATGTTCACTTTAAAATGACAGATTTTACCAGGCACAGTGATGCATGCCTGTAACTCCAGTTACTTGGGAAGCCGAGACAGGTGGACTCCAAGTTGGAGACCAGCTTCTGCAACTTAGCAAGACCCTGTCTCAAAATAAAAAGGGCTGAGGATGTAGCTCAGTGGTAGAGCCCCCTAAAAGTTATATGTAGTTCACCTCAATAAAAAGGGTTATATAGAGGAAAAAGACTATTTTTTACAAAGCTATCAATACCATAAAAGACCAAATGCTAAAGAACAGTTCCCAGTTAAAGGAGACCAAAGAAACATGATGACTATATACAAAATGTGATTCTAGAAAAGAGGGGAAAAAAAACTGACAATGGGCATTATCAGTCAATTGACAAAACTGAAACAAAACAAATTTTTAAAGTATCTTTTAAAATGTCAAATTGACGGTGTCTGGTATCTATAATGTGGTTTTCCTTAGGAAATACACTCCCAAGGCATATAAGGCCATGATGTGTGAAACTTATTTTATATGGTTAGAAATCTATACATTTGTGTATACAGATATGTTTGACAGGTGTGTGTATGAAAATATGAATGATAAAGCTAGTGCAGTTAAAATGTTAAAAGGCCAAACCGGGCATGATGGTGCACACCTGTAATCCCAGTACTTGGGAGACAGAGACAGGAGGATAGCAAGTTCAAGGCTAACCTGGGCAACTTAGGCAGAGCCAGTCTTAAAAATAAATAAAACAAAAAGGGATGAGAATGTAGCTCAGTAGCGGATTACCCATGGGCTCGATCCCAGTATCTCATACACACACACATACGCAAAGTTAAAAGGCTAATCAAGATAAAGTATAGAGATTTGACTATTTTAGGCACTTTCAGATTCACGGTCATTTCCAAATAAAGTTTGACAAAAATACCCAAATACCAAATATGCTCCATATTACCTAAAATCACTTCAAAACTCTTAAAATTTGTTAGCCTGACATTAAATGGTTAAAAAAAACTTCTCTGTTCTCATTTAATACTCACATTAATAAGTTCCAGATCACATTGGCCACGTTCATAAGCAACACAGGCCAGATGTGGGTCTCTCTTCTCACAATACTTTCCAACAACACGACTGTCATAATAGGGATTTTCACGAAGAAATCTCTCTGGGTTGTTATTACTATCGATGTAGATTTTGGCTAAGGCATTGTGAGTAGCAGGTTCCTCACAACCCTCATGAATTCTAGCCTCTAGCCAAGGTAGAAGTAGTTTCAATCTAGTGAAAACAAAAAACCACAAAGACTATAATATAAATAGCACACTATTGACATGCTAACTAAGCATCTTATGGTCTATAATGTGCTTTCACATACATACATTCCTATTATCAACTCAACTGAGAAACTAAGACTGAAGAACTGATTGAGATGCCCAAGATTACATAGAAGGTACATAAGACCACTTTTCACTATCCCAAATCTGTGAACTATAAGATACAACTTTCTGCTTATATCTGGAAATAAAACAGATTAAATTCATAGATTATTTAATCTGCTACTTCCTTTGTAGCAGACAAAATTATCTAGACTTTGGGGAAAAAAATGTAGTACCCTAAATATACACTGAGAATAAAATTTGGTAGTTTTAGAAGTGCTGGGTTTTGTAGTCCTAGCTGTCAAATGTTCATTCTACCAAGGATCATGGTTTCACTAAGCTATACCTCATGTCTCAATGGTTCTGATGGTCATGACTTTTTACTCATGATTTAAGCAGCCAGAGAAAAGGTAATGTTTCATTACACTGGCTATCAAATTCAGTTATTATCAACACTCCCATTACGGTAAAGACAATTTTTTTATTAATAAGGGTAAAAATCAAGCTCTCATAACCATGAACAACTCAAACAAATATGCCATGTCAACTGAAAGAATAATGATTACCTAAAGCAGGTCCAGATTAGTGATTCAGGTTTACCACTATATAATTTTTCACTGAAAGACCAAATTATCTAACCATAACTACACTTGCTGGGAATGTGCAAATAAAGACTGTTTTCAGGTATTAGACTTAATATTCCACTATATCTTTTTCTAAATGTTAAAATTGTTATGATATAAAATCACTTCAAACTAGGCTCAATTTTTTACATCAGTATTATACTGTATATCTCTATTGTTCTTAAATGCAAAATTGTTCTATGTTAGAAACATTCTAATATCAATTCTATGAATTCCAATAGTAAGGTCACCTATACCAACTCAAGTTAAAAGTTAAACCCCACAGGTTTTCTTGATATCCTTCTATATAGCAAGAGTAAATTCCTACTATTATAGCAACCCACAAACCACATTTACTATGTCAGTATTTGTTAAACATTCGTTTCTAAAAATGTTCCAGCTTAAAAAAAAAACAAAAAACATAAACATAGTTAAGTCTATTAAATTTTAAAAGTATTTATACTATATCAGAAATTCATAATTCATTTTATACTATATTAAATAGCAGTTTAATACTATATATAGTATAAAATTATATATAGTACTTAGTACTACATATTAAATATCAGTTTAAACCAGAGTGGCATAGGGAACTTTTCTCTTTCATAGTTGAAGAAGATACCACTTTTTTTTTTTTTGCGGTACTGGGGATTGAACCCAGGGGCATTCTATCTCCAAGTTACGCCCCCAGGCCTATTTTTTATTCTTTATTTTGAAACAGGGTCTCACTAAATTGCAGAATGCCTCACTAAGCAGCTGAGGCTGGCCGAAAACCCGGATCCTCTTGTCTCAGCCTCCCAAGTACTGGCATTACAAGCGTGCGCCCCCACACCCGGTTTGAAAATACCACATTTTTATCAGTGAAGGATTAGTTATTAAATATACTGTTTTTTTGTTTTGTTTTCATTTTCTGTGGTGCTGAGGATTGAACTCAGAGGCATTCTACTTCTGAGCTACACCCTACTTCTGAGCTAGCCCTATTTTATTTTTTACTTTGAAACAGGGTCTCACTAAGTTGCTGAGAGTCTAAGTTCCTGAGGCTGACTTCAATCTTGGAATCTTCCAGTCTCAGCCTCCCAAGTCCTGGGATTACAGGCATATGCCACCATGCCTAGCTGATACTGGTATTATATCTAACTAAAAGAAGGTTTACTACATAGTTTACATTGAAAACACAAAGTCAAACCACACAGCTGGTAGTTATAAGCACGCATAAAGTAATCAACCAGAGCTAGAATACAGCTAAGTGGAACAGTCCTTGCTGGTATGTGAGAAGCTTTGGATTTGCTCCCCAGCATCACACAAAAAAGAAGTGATCAACCAAGTGAACAGATTGTTTATATGACAACTGCAGTGTTTCGGAAAACAAATTTGTTTTCAACTGTAACAGCTAGATTATTACCTTTAAATTAAGTATCTCCAGGGTATCATCCTATGTGCTACTGAGTAGCTTTAAGACAACTGAGCTGCTGTTGGCTACCAATGGCTACGAATTTATCTCAGTTACAAAGGATAAAATGGTACTATACCTGTTTCTTTTTTCGACCTCAGCAACAAGCTCGTCAGTAGAAAACTGACCTCTCACAACAAGAATCAAGTTTTTAATGACATCTTCAGAGCAGTCAACATCAAGCAATCCTCCAATAACCACAGGAAGTCGACTTGGATTCACCTATAGTTAAAAAAAGAGTATCACTTTTTTTTTTTTTTTTTTTGCGGTACTGGGGATTGAACTCAGGGGCATTCTACCCCCAAGCTATACCCCCAGCCCTATTTTTTATTCTTTATTTTGAAACAGGGTCTAAGTGGCGGGGTGCCTCACTAGGTAGCTGAGGCTGGCCGTGAACCCAGATCCTCCAGTTTCAGGCTCCTAAATGCCAGATTACAAGTGTGTGCCATCATGTCCGGCTAGAATATCATTTTTTAAATAAGCAAAGCTGAGTTAAACAAAAAATTAAGACCCATTCCCCACTTTTACCTTAGTTTTAAAAATCAGTAATAAACTGAAAAGTCAATTTGCAACTAGGCCAAAGAATATAGCAAGAAATCTAGATTAAAAATAGACTTCACAGTCTAATAAGTACTGAAAGCACTTTTACTATTTCTCCTCTATTAGGCTGGTTAATTAGCTACCTAGGTATTACCCCAAATGATTAGTACAAAAAATGATTGTGGAAGACTGTCTAATAAAAAGGCTTTAATTGTATCAAAACTGCCTTTCTATTTCTAGAGTAAGAAGGCAAAGTTTCAAGTATCTATATTTAAGATGGTTTGAAAACTGTGTTTGGAGGTTAGGGCTTATCAAGTTAGAAGGGCCCTAGGCTATCCAACTTGTTTGACTATATAGTATGTTGAACTTTATACATTTGGTATGTATGTAAAATTTTAATCAAAGGAAAGATTCTACTGGGGAAAAATTGTTGAAAACTACTCTAGCAGATTACTTACTGAGCACATTTCAAAGGGGAAATTTCCAGAATATGAGCAATAAAATCTACCATAAGATTATATCCTTAATTTATCCAAGAATTACTTACTTTCTGTACATAAATCTCTATATATTTTTGAAGATTATTTCTATATAAATACAGCACCAAGTCATGGACGAAGTCAAATCGATCACACACGATGATAAGTGGTAACTGATCTGTTAGTTTCGCTTCCTGAAAGAAGAACAAACAAAAATAAGCCTAAATTTTCTTCTTGTATGAGGTATCAAAACTATGTAAAATATGAGAATCTGTTCTATGCTGAAGGAAGAAGTTCACACAAATTTGATTCTTCTGTTACAGAAGGAATGATCCCAATAGCCGAGTATACATGTCCCAGTTTCAGTAAATTTTTACTAAATGCCACTTAGGTTCATACAGCAAAATACCAGGCCCTCCCCTGCTACATTCTTTTGCCAAAAAATTACCAAATTAAGATTTGTGAGCCACCAGTGGAACTCAGATTATAAAATCATCACACTGGTACTTTCATTAATTGTAACAATTCTACTGAATTTGGCAGCTAATTTCACAGCTGTAGTCATATTGTCAAAAAGGGGGGGTTATAAATGGCTCACTTATTTCAAACTAAAGATTTATTTCCTACCCCTCCCCAATTCCAAGCTATCTAGCCAGCCTCTAACACTCTATTACAATAAAGCCTACAAGGAGCAGCATGATGGTAATGGCCATGAATTAAATACACCACATGTTGCTATGAGAAGAAAAAGGCAAAACAAAAAAAGAAAAAGAAAAACAGAGCATTTAAAGAGACAACATCTTTAAATTGCCAACTGCTTTTACCATTACAAATACCAAGCTACAATCCTATTTATAGACTGACATAGAAGATGTTATAGACAGGTACATAAAACCTGTACTGTGCATTTACCTGATACATGTCCTTTTACATTCCACAGACATAAGGTACAGCACAAAAAACAACAGTTTCCATCAGGAATTCATTTATACACAATGAAACATTCCTCAATAAATGATTCCTCTAAGACAGTCTACGAAGGAAGTAGAACTAAGCAGAATAGGACTTTCCCCAATGATAGCCATTAAGATTATTATTTGCAAGGTTAGAATAAAATGGTTCTTAAGACTATGGTACAGTCAGCTGATTATAAGCCATGAAGATTAATCTATAAAGTGCTCAGAGAACACCAAGAAAAATTAAATAATAAAATGGCTATAAATGGAAGTGAAGCCCAGCTACAGATTTTTCACATTAAAAAAAGTCTAAAGCAAGTATTTGTTTTAAAACTATGTAAACTATGTACTAATAGCTACTACAATCATTTCTAGAGAAAATTTGTCTTCATCTACCTACAAAAATTTCAGTAGGTCATATTTTTCCTTCTAAATGAATATCAAAATAGATTAACACAGTATTCTTCCTTAATATACATATAAATTATTAGGTACTTTATCACTTGGGAAGATGTACTTGAAGTAATCTAAGATTAATCTAAGATTATTCTGTTCTGTGACAAAAATAACTGTATTCCATAATTAAATTTAAGATTAAAAAAGCAGATGAGAGCTGAGATATTTTCCTGAGTGCCTAAATTTGCTCATGCATGGAAGTAGTGTTAACATTTTAAAGTTCTTTATTAAATGGTGGATCTCCAGTTGTAATGTTTACCAATTTTAGGGTCAAATTTGGATTTATATAAATACATTCAGAGGTTTCCTTAAACATGAATTTGTTCAATTAATGAATATTTACTGAGTACCTATGTATCACACTCTGTTCTTAGGCACTGGAGATATAGCAGGGGGGAAAAAAAAGTAAGCAGAGTCCCTTCCCTCAAAGGAATTGCATTCTTGTGGGAAGAGAATGTTTAATAGGGTAAACTGAGACACCTTCTATTATGGCATTTAAGGTGGTCAGGGAGTAAGTAATGAAGATCTAAGAGTAAAGCTATCCAGGGGCAGGAAAAGATTGGGGGAGTGCAAAATCAGGAGACAAAGAATGCTAGAAAATCAGAACAAAGTTAGCAAGAACATGCTTTCTAGAGAGAGTTACAGTTCCACAATTTAGGGCATGAGTCAAATGATGCTAATGACACTGTTTCATCTGTTAATAAGTATTTTAACATCTTTTTTTTTGTTTGTTTGTTTTGGCTGTGCTGGGGATGGAACCAAGGGCTTCAGGTATGCTTGACAAAGTGCTCTACCACCGAACTACAGACCCAGCCTTCACTGGGTATTTTAAAGGGAAGGTTATATTCTACCAGTCTCTGTATTCCCAGCGGCTGGCAACATAATTTGCACCCAAATATTTAAGTTTAGATTCAAAACATCAGTAGAGCTGGGCATAGTGGCACACGCCTGGAATCCCAGTATTTGGAAGGCTGAGACAGGAGGATCACAAGTTTGAGGCCAGCCTCAAAAACTCAGTGAGACCCTCAGCAACTCAGTGAGACTCTGTTTCAAAATACAACATAAAAAAAGAGCTAGGGGGTGTAGCTCAGAGGTAGAATGTCCCTGGGTTCAATCCCCATTAACATCCCCCCCCAAATAAAAACCCATTCAATTATCATGTAGCTAGTATCTCCAAAATTAAGCTTAATAACAGTTGACGATGAGAGATATTCCAGCCATGTACTATAAGTCAATAAAGAAAAGTGAGTAAATGATGTAATATATTCATTCTCACTAACGGGGTAAAGATGAATAGCATCTTAGTACTGAGCTCTCATCTCAGATTATTTAAACATAAAATGCTAGGTTCACTACTAATACAAGCTGGAAATAAGTTTTTCCAAAGAATCAGGAAGAAATTAAAATAAAAATAAATAAGCTTGCTTGATAGACCCAATCTTATTTCCTAGGCCCATTATCAGAGCTTATTAATAATGGTTACAGTTTAAACATCTATAGCATAAAAGGTACTTGAAAATATAGCTGATGGTTGAATAGCCAGGCATACACTGAATGAAAAAGAAAGCATAATAATAGAAAATAGAATTGGAAACAGGTCCGACTTGCTCAAAGGCTAATAATGCATACCTACTCACCTACTGTATCAGGCTCGCACCTAATTCACAAATGTGGAAGGGAAATCTTAAGCAACCCAAGGCAGAACCACCCTACTCTCCAAAGGATTTGTTTTGTTTTGTTTTGTGGTACTGGGGATTGAACTCAGGGGCATTCTACCTCCGAGCTATACCCCCAGCCCTATTTTTTATTCTTTATTTTGAAACCGGGTCTCACTAAGTTGTGGAGTGCCTCACTAGGTAGCTGAGGCTGGCCTCGAACCCAGATCCTCCGGTCTCAGCCTCCCAAATGCTGGGATTACAAGCGTGCGCCACCACGCCCGGCTTGTTTTGTTTTTTTGAGATGGGGTCTTGCTGTGTTGCCCAGACTGGTCTTGAACTCACCTTATCCTGCCTCAGTCTCCCAAGTGGTCAGGATTATCAATGCATACCCCTGTACCAGGCCAAACCATTTTTTTTGAAGTTCAAGAATACCATAATTAAATGGCAACTTAATTTTATTCTGTTTTAGTATGAATAACTCAAATATTAACATATAATGCTAAAGAAATTAAAATTAAAGCATAAAGCTAAGAGCTTGATAAAAAAAAGCAAATGATGTAAAAATGTGGTAGTAATATTTTTAAAAAGGAAATAGTAATGATACTCAAAAAAGGAAGTGAACCTCTTCCTAAGAAGAGCAAGCATCAAATCTTTCTCATATGGAGATTTTGCGGGGGGTGGGTGGGGGGACTAGAAAGTTCTGGGTTCAAACATATACTAGTCAGGTTCCCCAGAATATTTATGATGGCCAAGAAGCTATAACACTACAAAGCTATTAAAGTTATATACTTTTTTTTTTTTTTTTTTTTTTTTTGCGGTACTAGGGATTGAACTCAGGGGCGTTCTACCTCTGAGCTACATCCCCAGCCCTATTTTTTATTATTCATTTTGAAACCGGGTCTCACTAAGTTGTGGAGTGCCTCACTAGGTAGCTGAGGCTGGCCACGAACCCAGATCCTCCGGTCTCAGCCTCCCGAATGCTGGGATTACAAGCGTGCGCCACCACGCCTGGCTTAGTTATATACTTTTGAAATCTAAAATGTAGGGCAATTTCAGCACATTGACTATTTATTTTATTACACCAAAACCCTAAGGATTTAGATATTTAATGTAAAGTCCATATAATAAATCTTCAAAAGAATCTTAGTATTTAGGAGGCCAAGACAGGAAGATTAGAAGTTCAAGGCCAGCATGTAATAACTTAGCAAGCTTGTTTCAGTTTCAAAAAATAAAAAGGAGCCGGGCGTGGTGGCGCACGCTTGTAATCCCAGCATTCGGGAGGCTGAGACCGGAGGATCCGGGTTGGCGGCCAACCTCAGCTACCTAGAGAGGCACTCCGCAACTTAGTGAGACTCAGTTTCAAAATAAAGAATAAAAAATAGGGCTGGGGGTGTAGCTCGGAGGTAGAATGCCCCTGAGTTCAATCCCCAGTACCGCCAAAAATAAAAAATAAAATAAAATAAAAAGGACTGGAGGGCTGGGGTGTAGCTCAGTAGTAGAGCACCAATGGGTTCAGTCCCCAGTACTACCAAGATCTGCCAATGCAACTATAGGTTATTTACAGATAATGATAGGTTAGAAAGACAATAGAATGAGCCTATTTTAATACAATAAACCTTTTGATTTTTTAAAATTTTAATCTAAAATTATTTCAGAAGACAAAAAATACTAACTCTGAAAACATTACACTTATACACACACATTTGGCAGTGGGTAAATTTTACTGTACTATAGGCGGTAATTTTAGTATACTATATTTTTCCAGATCTTTTAGATAGCTGCCAACTTTAAAACTTTACCTTCCCCACAAAGTAACTGGTAGGTAGGAGAATAAAGCTAACAAACAAAATTAACGGTCCTTATGTATGTTCTAAAGAACTCAGAATTTTTAAGCCATTACTCTTCAGTCCAACAGAAGCAGAGTTATATTTCTTTTCTATAACATGTTACAAAGCTTAGCTTTCTTAGTTTAATCTTACCTTAGGTTTATGAATTATACCTGATTGATTTATTTTCTAGAATCAGGCAGATTTGAGGCTAGATATAAGTCTATATCCTTTGGACAGCAAATTTCTTTGCCTACAATAGAAGCTCCTCAAAACTGATCCCCAGGACAAACTGATTTTAATATTGAAAACAAACCCAACTGATATTTTAAAAATGACACTAAGCATTTGTAAACAACCTTTTCAAAAATTTTCTTCCCAAAATTAAATTTTAAAAAGAGGAAATATTCTTTGAGACCGTGGTATTTTTTCTTCTTTTAAACAGATGGTCATTCTTAAGTATTACTTACTAATTTCCTTCCCTATTTCAAAGGAAACCACAGAGCATTAAGCTTAGAAGAAATAATCCAACATGTAGTTTGAGAATGCTAAGTATTTCACATTTAGGACAAAAAATGTACTGTAAAACTCTGACCAAACCCCTGCAGAACTGCTGATCTTCAACCAAACCAGAAAACATTACTCAAAAACACTTACTTTGAGAAAATTCTTGACTCGCTCAGGATCATAGCAGTTGCTTTCTCTGCAGATTCTTTCAACTTCTTTGATCTGCCCAGTCTTGCAGGCTGCCTGAATATATTTAAAGTGCACATCTGGGTCCTGACTAAAGTTAACAATGGATCCCAGAAAATAAAAGAGACCTTAAAGAAACAAATAATTGAAATTAAGCATAGGGGCACTTCTGAGAATGATAGAACTAAAAAACATTTAAAGCAATTAAAAAACATTGCTATACTTGAGGCAGGAGGTTGGCAAGTTCAAGGACAGCCCGTGCAACTTAGCAGGACTCTGTTTCAAAATAAAATTTAAAAAGGGAGCCGGGCGTGGTGGCGCACGTTTGTAATCCCAGCATTAGGGAGGCTGAGACCTGAGGATCCGGGTTCGTGGCCAGCCTCAGCTACCTAGTGAGGCACTCCGCAACTTAGTGAGACCTTGTTTCAAAAATAAAGAATAAAAAATAGGACTGGGGGTATAGCTCGGAGGTAGAATGCCCCTGAGTTCAACCCCCAGTACCGAAAAAAAATTAAAATAAAATAAAAAATAAAAATAAAAAGGGCTAAGGTGCCAGGTGTGGTGGTGCACGCTTGTAATCCCTGTACTTGGGAGGCTGAGACAGAGGGATCATAAGTTCCAGGACAGCCTCTGCAAGTAGTGAGACTCTCAGCAACCTAGCAAGACCCTGTTTCCAAATAAGAAATAAAATCGGGCTGGGGGTGTAGCTCAAAGGTAGAATGCCTCTAAATTCAATCCCCAATACCACAAAAAAATAAAAATAAATAAATAAATATAGAAAGGGCTAAGGATGTGGCAATCTATGTATGAGGCCCTGGCTGAATCTTCAGTAACAGGAAAAAACAATAACAAAAAAACCCCTAATCTGTTATAATAAATACTCCCAGTTACAAAGTGGTTGCTTAAAAAGCTTGGTAAGAGGGAAAAGATTTATAAGATCTGAAGAGAAACCAGAGTATTAGAAATTTAGGCAGCTACTTAAATATCAAAGCTAACTATTATACCATTCTCTATATGAGAAATTTTGAATGAAGTATCACA
Source organism: Graphiurus murinus (assembly GCA_004027655.1). Lineage (NCBI taxonomy): Eukaryota > Metazoa > Chordata > Mammalia > Rodentia > Gliridae > Graphiurus > Graphiurus murinus. The sequence goes on along the minus strand of PVLC010009068.1, from coordinate 22,335 downwards.
TACCAGGTGTTTTTCCACATGCAGTTCATAGAACACATACAAAAGTAGTTGGGAAACAATTTAATGCAGTGCTGTCCAACAGAACTTTCTGCAATGGTGAAGGAAGTTACTATACTGTCCAATATGGGAGCCACTAACCCCACTTGACTACTGAGCACTTGAATGTAACTAGAGTGACTAAAGAACTAAATTTTAGATTTTATTTTAATGATTTAAAATTTAAATATCTACAAGTGAGTAATGGCTCATATACTAAGTAAATTTCATGCATGGTTATATAGTTATGGAGAATTCTAAGAAAACTCACAGAATTTCTTACTCCTTTATCTATAGCACTAATATTACGAAGAGGGGAGAAAAGGCTAACTAGGGACCAGAATTTAGCTAATGAACAAAGAACCACCCAGCAGTGCTTACACTAGCATTCAGCACAGCAGTGGTTACTTAGGGGTAATTTTCCTCCTGGTGATATCTGTCAGTGTCACAACTGATGATGTTGTAAAGTTGTTGTTACTGGCATCTATCAAGTAAAAGCAGGGATGCTGGTAAATGTCCCATATACACAGGACAACCCCCCTACAACAAAGAATTATCTAGCCCCAAATGGCTATAGCGCTGAGGTTGTGAAGTCCTGCTGGGTAGTAACAAGTCACAAAATGTCCTTGACTAGAATAATTTATTATAAGAGTCAGACATATAAGCATGAAATAGTAGTATACCTAGACATTAGTATATTCATTTTATCCAAGTGGACAAAGCCACTACATATTTGTATCTTAAAATACTACTTTTAATTCATCTATAAAATATCCAAGCAAGTAGTCTTATATAAATTCCTAGGATCTGACATTTACTGAGTAATAAAGCTTAAATATATTAAAATGTTCCATAAAATTATGCTTTTTCATAGATAATTTTCAATAGCTTGATGATACGCATACCTCTTCTTGGCTATCAGAAATAATTAAGAAACTCCTACTTACCTTCGAAACTCTTGAAAGATTCAAAAAGTTCAATCAGAGACTGCGTTGAAAGTTGTTCATGATATTTAGAAGCCACCTGAACACAGATCTGCAGATTCTGGCGAATATTAGCAGACAGCATGGCTCTGAGACATTCTAGGGAATCTTCTACTGATAAAGACCCAAAGTAATTCACTAACCACTAGAGGACAAAAGACAAGAATGAATAAATTAAATGAAACAATGCTGAACCTCATGGTGGTATCAAATTACTATCATTCAATAAAATAAAACACATTTTCAGCATACCAATTAATCACAATGAACAGGTAAGAAATTAAATACCTCAGGGTTAAGAAGATGGGTATGTACAACTGCACGCTTTATATCGTATAAATCAGTGAAGTGTTCTAATGCACGCTGCAGTAGTCCAGCCTTTTCACACAGCTGAGCAATATGAGCCCTGTCATAATGTGTGAACATCTGATTCCCTAGAATAGCATCTGCAACCTATAAAAACATAAACAGAGGAGTTCATTTTACTACCGCACTGATATCAGTAATTCAACATCCAGACTACATATGAACATTCAACAGTGAAATGGTAAGGGAAATAAAGTACAAGGAATGTTGGCTAAATTTTCTTGAATGAGGAACTAGCATGCTGTAGCTTTGAATAACAATCTGTAAAGTTTTGAATAATTACCAACACAGTGTTATAAATGCCTAGAGCATGAAACACTTACCTGTGGTGCATGCATAAGGTTCATCTCAAGCAATCGCGTCTGTAAAGGACCTTCAGATGGACGATTATTCTTTAGAGCATCAAGCAAGAATGCAGTGCATTGCTGGATAAGATTGTATTCCATAAAGACATCTACAATCTACAAAAGAATAAATAAAAATATTTAAGATACAATATTGACAGTATGTGAGTGAAATTAAGCATGATCTCTCTTTTTCTCCAGTGCTGGGTATTGAACCCAGGTCCTAGAGCATGCTTAGGTAAATGCTCTACCACTGTACTACATGGAGAGAGCACATAACTCACAGCTAAGAAAACAAATAACCCAATCAAAAAATGGGCAAAAGATCTAAATAGACACTTCACAAAAGAAGAAATACAAATGGCCAATAAATGTATGAGGAAATGTTCAACATCATTAGCAATCAGAGAGATACAAATCAAAACTACCTTGAGATTTCAAATAACTCCAATTAGAATGGCAATCATCAAAAACACAAACAAATGCTGGCGAGGGTGTGAAGTGGGAACCCTAATACTTTGTTGGTGAGATTGCAGATTAGTGCAACCACTTTGGAAACCAGTATGGAGGATCCTCAGACGAATGGGAATGAACCTACCGTATGATCCAGCAATATCATTTCTGGGTATCTACCCAAAAGAATGGAAAACAAACTATCAGGCTGATGTATGTATATCTATGTTTATAGCTGCACAATTCACAACTGTCAAACTATGGAACCAGCCAAGATGTCCATCAACAGATGAATGAATTACAAAACTATAGGATATGTACACAATGGAATTTTACTCAGCCATAAAGAACAAAATCATGTTATTTGCAGGGAAATTGATGGAACTGGAAAACATTATGCTAAGTGAGATTAGTCAGTCACAACAAGTAAAAAATCATATGCTCTCCCTAATATGCAGAAGCTAGGGAGAAAGTAGGACAAAAGAGGGGCTCTAGACTTAACTGAAGGTGATGGGGAAGAGAGGAGGGAAACACCCTAATGCACAGGATGTACTTTCATAAATATATCAAAGTCAATCACTAAACTGAACTTGAGAAGGAGGGGTGAATTGGGGAAGGGTTAAATGAGAAATGTGTGCATGTATGCCTTTATCAGCTTGTATGTAACAAAGATGCATGATTTCAATGCACCAATAAAAAAAAAAAAGCACAGACCGAATACCAGATTTAAAGAATATGATTTAGGTAACATAACTTCACACTTTAAGAATTAATTTTGTACTCTGGAGATGCAGTTATTTTTCATTATGTTAAAAACAACTACAAAATATTTCCAGATATTGTAATAGCAGAATATAATGAAAATGATGAATTTAAAACTCTTACAATTTTTAAAAAACATTTAAAAGCATATATAATATACAAAGAACTCAATGCCTATATACCTCACTTCTCTCTCCCCTCTCCAATTCCAGCCACTATCCTCTGGTTTTAGCATTATCAAAGCTAGATCCCCCCCATTCCCCATCTCAGTCAACTATGGAATACATTATTAATGTCATTACCTGTGTGATATCAGCAAGAGGCTCTTCATCCTGAACTAACATTTGAGCAAACTGCTGTCCTTGATCTGGACTTATACGCATTACATTTCTCAGCAGAAAGATCCAGTCTGGAGTGTATCCAACCTATAAGTGGACAAAGACTTAAACACTACTATAAAGTTTCATTTTTATAACATTTAAAGGATTTTTTTCCTACAAAAATCTTGTTAACACAGATCTACTGGTAAAAGCATTTACAATTTATTCATTTGTAATTGAAGATGTTCAATTAGGTGTTGGTTTATATTAGACCCTGGTGATGACATATTTCTAATAGCTATATATTTTTTATAATTGGCTGATCCATTTGCAATGAATAGCTATTTCAAAAAGTTTCTTCCAGTCAGACATGCTTATAATCCCAGTACCTAGGAGGCTGAGAAAGGATGATAGCAAGTTTGTGGCCAGCCTCTGCTTCTGCTACTTAGTGAGGCCCTTGGCAACTTAGTAAGACCCTGTTTTACAATAAAGGATAAAAATTAGGGCTGGGAGTGTAGCTTGGAGGTAGAATGCCCCTGGGTTCAATCCCCAGTACAGCCAAAAAACCAAAAGTTTCTTCCAACACATTAAACATGTTTCTGCCATCTTAAATTCTGATAAGCCATACAACAGTAATTGTTTTCATTTTTAGTAAGTGTGAATTCTGTACATGAGAGCTTGGGATTTTTATACCTTCCCAAGCAATTCCCAATTTAAGGAAATTCACTATTAAAATAAGTGAGAGTTACTACAGGCTGATTTCTCTCAATGTTTTCAAGAATTTCTGTTGAGAATTTGTTTCATCTAACTCACCTTTTTAGCATATAAAACAATCTTCTGGACTTGACCTGTTTCTGCGAAGCACTGAATGACCTTATTCGGGACATTGGCTCTCAGGTACACACTAAGTGCCAATGTAGGGTCCACGGATTTCACAAGATCACCCAGTTCTTCAGAACACTCCAGCTGTCCAAAGGAAAAAAAGACTGGTCAGTGATCCATCAGCCACGTTATAGATGAACAGGTGATACTCTGTCCCTATAAATAACTAATATCACAGGTACTTAGTTACTCAATTACCTAGAAAATATTAGAAATATACAAGGGTTTCACTTGGTAATAACTCTTGATCTTGTATTCACAGCAACGTTTCAGTAGAATTTGCCATACAACCTACTTTAAATAAGGATAGTAAGCCCACTAACACTTCATACTTATAGTTATTACCAACTTCCTTGTTAGGAATTTAACTACTTTATTTATAGCAGAATCTTATACTTGTAACTACTAAGCATATTCAGATATCATACTTACAAGGCACCAATTTTTTCAAAATAAACTTTTACAGTGCTGAGGATTGAATGTAGGGCCTCATACATGCTAGGCGAGTATTCTTTCACTGAACTACATTCCCAGGCAATAATACAACTTTTGATATAATGTTCAAAAAGACCATTATTAAACTCAGATGTAACCTAAAGGTTTGAAGGGTAAATTCCACCATCTACTTGTTGTTAGTATTTAAGGTGACAAGGAGCCGGGCGTGGCGGCGCACGCTTGTAATCCCAGCATTCGGGAGGCTGAGACCGGAGGATCTGGGTCCGAGGCCAGCCTCAGCTACCTAGTGAGGAACTCCGCAACTTAGAGAGACTCGGTTTCAAAATAAAGAATAAAAAATAGGGCTAGGGGTGTAGTTTTATAGGGTCAAACAGATAAAAACTTTAGAATTTTTAAGTAGTATACAAGCAGATACCCACCTATTATTCAACCTGCCTTAGTCAGCTGCCCAATCTGGAAATCAGCTTCCTAAAAGAGTTCTGCTTTACATGCTAGAGTTGATTTTCTACCTTTAACGGTAACTTCAGAGACTAGTCCTCATAACTGATATTCAGTGCTGAAAGTTAAGAAGGTCTATCAGAGTCTATACATCTTTTTTTTTTTTTTTCGCGGTAGTGGGGATTGAACTCAGGGGTATTCTACCTCTGAGCTATACCCCCAGCCCTATTTTTTATTCTTTAATTTGGAACAGGATCTCACTAAGTTGCGGAGTGCCTCACTAGGTAGCTGAGGTTGGCCGTGAACCTGGATCCTCCGGTCTCAGCCTCCCGAATGCTGGGATTACAAGCGTGAGCCACCACGCCCAGCTCGAGTCTATACATCTTAATTGAACATGCTAGCTAATGAAGAGTTGACCAATATCTATCACTAATCAAGCCCATGTGACTACTCACAAAAATAGCTAGTGATATCTAAAAAGCTAGTAAATAGGACCTAGTCAACTCAGCTACCTTGGTTCTTCCCATCCTCTCTTTTTTTTTTTTTCTTCTTCCTTTTTTTTTTTTGTGTGTGTGGTACTGGGGATTGAACCCATGAGCATTCTACCCCTGAACTGCAAATGCAGATAAAAATACTTTTTATTTTGAAACAGGGTCTAAGTTATCGAGGATGGCCTCAAACCTGCAACCCTTCTGCCAGCCTCCCAAGTACTGGAACTACAGGCACAGGACACTGCATCTGGGTCCGTCATCTCTTATCTTAAACAATTAGGACAGGTACCCAGTACTTGCTAGTGCATTTAGTAACTACTCTTCAACAGATTCCTGACCAAGTATCCCAACTCTGAAATACTATCCTCCAGTATCCTGTAAGATTATCAGAAACTAGGTTAAGAAACAAGGACTTAGAATTAGTAATGTAAAAATACTACCACCAACATACACTAACGCTGAAAAGTATAATGTTAGCCTTAAAAATTACCACTCAGAATTATGAACAATGTTATTTCAGTTCTTGACAATGACGTCAATAACATGTCAATTCAGCCGGGCGTGGTGGTGCACGCTTGTAATCCCAGCATTCGGGAGGCTGAGACCGGAGGATGCGGGTTCGAGGCCAGCCTCAGCTACCTAGTGAGGCACTCCGCAACCTAGTGAGACCCGGTTTCAAAATAAAGAATAAAAATAGGGCTGGGGGTGTAGCTCGGAGGTAGAATGCCCTTGAGTTCAATCCCCAGTACCACAAAAAAAAAAAAAAAACACATGTCAATTCAATACAACTTTGGGCAGAAAGGCTTTCTGTAGGGTGGTATAAGAGGAATAATAGCGCTTAAAATTGTTTTCCTGTCTTACAAATAAATAAGAAAGTAAGTGCTGAGTGAATATAAAAGGCATAGAGAAATCCTACAGAGCTGAGTGTGGTAGCGCACACTTGTAATCCCAGTACGTAGGAGGCTGAGACAGGAGGATCTCGGCTTCACAGTCAGCCTCAGCTACTTGGTGAGGCTCTCTGCTACTTAGTGAGACCCTGTTTAAAATTAATGAATAAAAAATAGGAGCCAGGCATGGTGGTATACACTTGTAATCCCAGTACTTGGGAAACTGAGATGGGAGGATCTGGTTTCGCGGCCAGCCTTAGCTACTTAGTGAGGCCCTCTGCAACTTAGTGAGACCCTGTTTCAAAATAAATAATAAAAAATAGGACGAGGGGCGTAGCTCAGGGGTAGAATGCCCCTGGGTTCAATCTCCAGTACCGGAAAAAAAAAAAAAAAAAAAAATGAGGCTAGGGGTATAGCTCGGAGATAGAATGCCCCTGGTGTTCAATCCTCAGTATCGTTAAAAAAAAAAAAAAAAAGTCCTACAGAATCCTAAAGAGAGCTGCATGGTATTAAACCCACGGGCATTCTATCTCTGAGGTACATCCCCAGCCCTGTTTTAATTTTTATTTTGAAACAGGATCTCATTAAGTTGTGGAGTGCTTCACAATGTTGCTGAGGCTGGCCATGAGCCTGCCATCCTCCTGTCTCCAGCCTCCCAAGTATTAGAATTATAAACATGTGCCATCACGCCCACCTGGTTTATTTTTTATTATTTAATTATTTATTAATTTGCAGTACTGGGGATTGAACCCAGGGGCATTCTACCTCTGAGTTACATCCCCAGCCCTGTTTTATTTTTATTTTGAAACAGGATCTCACTAAGTTGTGGAGGGCTTCACTAAGTTGCTGAGGCTGGCCACGAACCTGCCATCCTCCTGTCTCAGTCTCCCAAGTACTGAGATTACAAGTGTGCACCACCACACCCAGCTGGTTTATACTTTTTAAAAAGGTTCCTGTTTTCAAATAAAAAATAAGATAGGGCTGGGGGGATAGCCCAGAGAAAGACCATGCGTTCAAACCACAGTACAATCAATGAATCAATCAATCAATCTAGCTTCTTATTTGAAACCAAGTTAAGTATTTTTTTCATATAACACCAATTAACATCCTGTGAAATCAGTCAGAGTATCACACTGCTAATTTGATATCCTTGCCATCTTGATAATACATGTATGACCTAACATTTTATATACCATGTTTACATTTTATACATCCCAACATGTTTACTGACAGCAAACATCAACATTTTGTTGACACTTTGGAAGTTCTAAAAGAAAAGATATTTGTATATTTGAAACTACTGTGCATATCAAGCGTGGAATGTGAGAGCAAAGAACATACCCCTTTGTCTAAATGAATCTAACATACACTGACAAATACGACTGCATTCTGAGGTAAGCATCTCTCACTAAGATTTCATTACAGGAAAAGGATAGTAATTTACTTCCAGGTTTGTAGTTTTAACTACCAAGCAAGAATCTTGGATTCCATTGAAAAACAAAATCTCCCACCTCAATATCCATAAAAAGAGACTTTCAAAAGAAAGTAAGTATATGTATTTTGTGTATTCTTGTTTTATTTCTACAAGCAATAAACAAGAGATGGAGACATTTTTGTGTGGCCTAAACAATTTCAACTTGCTAACATGGTACTTAATTCAATCAAAGTAAAATTATTTCAATACAAACTAATGTACCTTATCTTCTTTCAACCATTTCTCCAAAAGTTGTTTCCGCCCTTGCTGAAGTACAGGTCTGCACAGCTCTAAGGATTCATATTTGTTCAGCTGGCCCTGGTCCAAAAGAATTCCAAAGTATTGAAGAAGAGGAGAAGTTTGTCCAGGTTGAGCTGGGACACTCTGGAACCTACGGATGGTGTCTGGAGTACGAAGGATTCCCTTAAAGGAAGAGAAATGTTAGACTCCTCAACATCATATTATAACCCTCGAGACCTCTTGAGTCAATTGTAAGGTGTGAATTGTTCTATTGACATCAAATTTTAAAACTTTACCATCTGTTATAAAGTCTCAGTCAATGTCTGTTATACATCTGGCTTGATGTTATAAAGTTACTCAGAATCAGAAAAACACTAATTAGAATGCTAATGCATAAAAGAACAAACATAATCATTAATTACTTACAGCTAGTTATCAAACCAAGTTTACATTAAATCAAGTATAAATTTCAATAATTAATATTGGTCAGGAATGTAAAGTGCTAATTTCATCTAACATAAATCAACATAAAGGCGGACAGGAATAAATTAAGCCCAATTTCTGATAGCTCTACCTACCACAAAATGGATAGGATCTGTTTAGGACAAAATTTTTAGAAATAAAATACATAGCTTTCATTTATGAGGTCAAACAAAATTTATCCTAAGTAATTAAACATTATTATATCTATGTAAATCATAGTTTCCTAGATCTGCAAACCCTTTTAACATTTTGAGTTTTAAAGGTGAATCAAACCTAGAAGCACTAACAAAGTAACTATCATACTCTATTAAAGGAAAATGTAACCTGAAAGTAGTTTCTCTATGCAAAGCTGGTTCCTCTAGCAATATTAGAAACAGAATATTAGCATTAATCTAATCATAGCAATTTCATTTTTATAAATGTTTACCTTTGGTGCATTAGCAGCAACTTTTGCAGCCTCTGAGTAATTTCCTTGGGCAAAAAGAGCATTAAACTTCCGGGCAAAGAGTTCTTCAGCACCTGCTAAGTTGTTACGTACTGCCATCCTCAGAGCTAAATCGGGATTTTGTAGGACATTGGTGATGTAAGGAATTATGTTTTCTTCTTCCACACACACTGACAGAACCTGCAATTTAAGGATTAAAGGATAGCTTAGCTGCAATGTGTTCTTTTGGATATAAATGATACTAAATCTGTTTAGAGGTTACTACCGCCTGACAAAGGTAATCAAATTGCCAACTGCTTTCTTGCCACCATAGTTAAGGAAATAATTTTTAAAAAGATGGGGAAAAAAAGAACTGGAGAAGATTAAGGAGATTTAAAAACAAATGCCATGGATGCTAAGTCATTTGAGGGTTCCTAAAATATGGCTCTTCTGCTTTTTTCTTTTTTTGGTACTGGGATTGAACACAAAGGCATTCTACTTCTGAGCTGCATCATTAATCCTTTTCGTTTTTTATTTTGAAACAGAGTCTTGCTAAATTACTGAGAATCTCACTGTGTTGCTGAGGTTGGCCTCAAACCTGCGATCTGCCTGTCTCAGTCTCCCAAGTACTGGGATTACAGGCATACACCACCATACCCAACTTGGCTAGTCTGTGATAGAAATAACTTCCTACTTTATATTGTCCAAATCCTAATTGCTTTGATACCATCTGTTGATTCTTAATGTGCTCAATATTAAAGACTAATGAAGCTTGCATTAAGTTGAGCTCTGAAAGCCAACTCCATAGATTCTTAGGGAATGTAATCTTGATAAGCTACAGAAAATGGATATGAAGCAGCCATGAATCTAAATGAAGTCTAGGGCCCACCTGGAAGAAAAAAGTATACTCCTTTTAATTTTAGGATTTTTTTTAAAACAAATTTTCATTAATATTTACAAGCCTAGAGGTCAAATTATATACTCAACTGGGAAAGAAAGATTCACGGAATCCTAAGTTTAACATGATGCAAGATATACAGTAGGTATTTAGTAAATACAGCATCAGTAAAAAGTAGTTTCTTTCTTTCTTTTTTTTTTTTTCAGCACTGGGGATTGAACTCAGAGGCATTCTACCTCCGAGCTATACCCCCAGGCCTATTTTTTATTCTTTATTTTGAAATAGGGTCTAAGTTGTGGAATGCCTCACTAGGTAGCTGAGGCTGGCCGCAAACCCGGATCCTTCAGTCTCAGGCTCCCAAATGCTGGGATTACAAGTGTGCACCACCACGCCCGGCTCCAGTAAAAAGTAATTTCTAATTGCTTCTGTTGGAAAAGTTACCCTCAATCCTCCTTAAAAAATCAATGTTATAGAATGCTGCCATACTACCTTCGAAGCTCAACTACTGTCAACTGCCAAAGAGAAAAGCAGTCCTTCTCTACCCATCTATCCCTCTCCTGGACACAGAGTTTATTATACGCCCTAACTTAGAAAATATCTGTATGACCCCTAACAGCACTGTTCCAACTATTATAATTGCTTGTTTCTCAGGCGCTATTCCACATGAGGAAAGGAGCCTGTCTCTGTTTAACTGTACTACCAGCAACACACCATGCTCAGCACAAACACATGTTTAATATTGGTTGAATAAATGAGGATGGGAAATTTCTGTCACAAGATCAAGAATTCAAAACCATCTAAGAATTCAATAAACCACACAGATATTAATATTCTGCTATACCTGTTCTACTACTTGTTTTGAGAAAAATTTAAAAAAAAAATTTAATGTCTAATATTCATTTCTACAGCTCAGAATGCTGTATCTGCAATTTGTCATTTTATCTCATATTAAATCATGCTGTTTAAAGGAAGTAATAGGCCGGGTGTGGTGGCGCACACTTGTAATCCCAGCATTCGGGAGGCTGAGACCGGAGGATGCGGGTTCACGGCCAGTCTCTGCTATCTAGTGAGGCATTCCACAACTTAGTGAGACCCGGTTTCAAAATAAAGTAAAAAATAGGGCTGGGGGTATAACTCGGAGGTAGAATGCCCCTTAGTTCAATCCACAGTACCGCAAAAAAAAAAAAAAAAAAAAGGAAGTAATAGGGTTGGGAGTATAGCTCAGTGGTATAGCTAATGGGAAACATCTATAAGGTCCTGGGTTCAAGTTCCACGACTACCACCAAAAAGAAAAAAAAAAATTCAGTCCCAACTACGTTTTTTTTAAAGCTTCCTACTGATTGCTTCCCTTAGTCTTCCTCAAATATCAAATCCACAATTTCAACTTTTTCATATTTCAAAACTGGTCTAGCAGTTTTCTGGCGACAAATAATAAGATTTACAGGGGACAGAGAAAATATCTGTATCTTCTTAAGTATTAAGTTCTGTCAAGTTCAGAATTTAAGCCAGATACTGGCTATAATGTCATCTTGGTTGCTGTTGTTTCTAAAACCAGTGGAAGCCACACACTCATCCCTTCCGGGAATATGCCTAGCTAGAAGCTGGATTCAGGTAAGAGCACAGGAAAGCCCTGAGGCCTGAAATTATGTAAACACCCATGTCTTTACTCAAAAGCTGGCACATTAAAATTTAAGAGATGGGGGAGTAACTATCAAAAAGTTTCTAGAATCACTCACTCTAATATTTTTATAGTGATAAGCATTACAAATGTATGGTGAAATTATTCCAGATATTTTAGTTTAAGCATTATCATAAAACATCAGCACAGCATCAGAAGTAAAAAGGTTCCTGGTTTTATAGCTTCACAATTATTAAATCATCAATAACTTTGTTCACCAAAAGGCCACCTCATTTTTTATTTTTCCAAGAGAAACACATTTAACTGAATAAATGAAAGCTACTGAATTTTTAAAACTGCTTTTGTGTGAGATACTGACTAGTGCTAGAAATACAATTAAAGATATGCTTTTTTCTAATGAAGAACAGTGACTGAGACAGTTAAGCAAGCAATTTTAATTCAATATGGCAAGTATTTATGAAGAGGACTAGATGAGTAACATAGACATTAAAGCAGAAGCACATTACCAGGTCTAGAGCTGAGGTAGGGAATGGAGACTCAGGGAAAAGTCCCTTTTCATAGAAGAATTCTCTCTTCATATACATACCATTTTTCAAAAACTAACTGAATTAAAAAAAAAAAACAAAACACTACTTCCTTTGCTTACTCTCTGGGAGAAGTACTAATACAGAGGAAAACTAGTAAAGTGGCAAGACTAAGTAACAATACTAAGTTTTTAAAAATTTTAGCCATTAATTGGAAAATATGATACCTCCTGGTAGAATTTTGTTAATACATTAAAATACTAAGAAAATACAGAAAAAGAAGCACTTGGTAGGTGGTATGCAATGGGTTATCAAACATGACAAATTCAGAACAGCTATTATTTTCCCTATCCAAATGAGTAAATTCCAGGTACCTCACAACAGGTACTGTAACACAGCTCTTTCTAACATTAAATATTTAGCAATACTTAAGGAGTTTGAGAAAGGGATGTAGACAGAATTCTTATCTCTGTAGTTGATAATCTGTCTTAGAGGTAATAGGAAGAAAACCCCTATAAAGTATAGTTTGTCAAACATGATTCAAATAGTTCCATGAAGAGTTACTTCTTCTGACATGCATAATCTTTGGTCACTATAGGCCAATTTCTCTCTATGACAAAGGATTAGAGAGAGATTTTGTGTTCATACACAATGATGTCTTTAGGTATGTATTTTTTTTTAAAAAAATGAATTTTATTGTTTGTAAAATGTTATAGGATATATACAAATAGTAAAATAATCATTACAATAAAGCAAGTTAACATATCTATCATCTTACATGGCTACTTTTTTTTGACAACAGTAGCTAAAGATTATTTAACAAAAATCCCTACTATAATTTTATTAACTTTATTTCTGTTGTACATGAGACTCTAAACTGCTAATTACACATATTTGCTATTTTGTATCCTTTGACCTACATCTCCCTATTTTATTTTCTCTCATTCCTTCCACCAACCATGGACTATTTTCTGATATCCAAAATTATCTTAAAAAGAAAAAAAACCTAATGATAATGTGTTATTGTATTTTTTAAGTTTCAAGGTTTCCTTACTTGTCCCTTTCTGTTTACTCCAATTATTCCAGCTGTGGCTTCATGAGGTGCAGTAACAAAGATGGTTTCTCCACTGATTCTGTTCATGTAGATGCAGGTACCAGTCTCCAGATCATAGAGGTGGATATAGCCATACTTAGTAATCAAGAATACCACATCATGCTTTTCACTGATCTGTACAAAGGAAATAACCACTTTAGTAAAATAATAAACCTACAAACAGAAAATATTTAGTATAATTAAAACTGAGAGATGGTGAAATTCTAGAACTTTGATAAGAAGCTTATGTGAAAAACTAAAAGGTAATATTTAAGGTTTTCCTAATTTTTACAACACATTTAAACATGGGATATCCTAAGCTATTACATAAAACACATGAATATGAGTGAAATCTGTAATATAAAAAAAAAGTAATTATAGTAACTTAAGATAACCCAAGTTACATATTACATGAAAATCAGAGTTTTGTTTTTATAAAATTTATTTTGGAATAATTCTTTTAATCACCATTTACATCAATTGTGAAAGTGTTTGGAATAACTTCTTTTAAGAGGGGAGATTTTAAAAGTCCATTTATTTTGCTTAAAATACCTGCATTGCAACAGGAAAGTCATTTTGTGCTTCTGGAGGAAAGAAAACATCCACTGCCTTCTTTGGAAAAGGTTGGTTCCCTGTAGGTGGTGTGCCAACTTCAATGATATGTAACTGTTAAAAAGAAAATGAAATTTATATAAATCTAGGTCTTTTACCAACTGATCATAGCAGACTTGAAGGTGCAAACTGTAAAAATCAAAATATCCTTTAATAGGTGAACTGTGTTTAATACAGGCATACCAGGGAATACTCCTCTAATAGAAAGGAATAAACTGTCATGAACATCACACTGAGTGTGTGTCAGGGGGAGGGAGGCAATCTCAAAAGGTCATATACTGTATGCTTTCTTTTATATAATATTCTTGAAGTGACATTACAGAGATGAAGAATAAATTAGTGGTTGCTAGGGGTTGGGAATGATGGGAGAGAGGAGTAGGTGTGACTATAAAGTCAAGACGGGAACAGTTATCTTGAATTTATTCATGACAAAATGATACAGATTCCTACAACTATAGCAACACCAATGCCTGATTTTTTCACTGGACTACAACAGTTATGCGAAATGTAACTCTACTAGGAAAAATTGAGAAAAGGGCACAGGGGTTCTTCTCTCTATATTGTCTTTGCAGCTTTCTATGAATCTATATTACTTCAAAATAAACCTTTATAAAAAGGGGAATCAGCTGGGCATGGAGGCACAAGCTTGTAATCCCAGTACTTGGGAGGCTAAGACAGGAGGATTGCAGGTTGAAGGCCAGCCTCAGCTACTTAGTGAGGCCCTCCGCAACTTAGTGACACTGTTTCAAAAAAAAAAAAAAAAAAAAAAAAAAAAAAAAAAAATAGGACTGTGGGTATAGCTCAGAAGTAGAATTCCCCTGAGTTCCAGCCCAGCAACACACACACACACACACAAACAAAATGGAATCAATTTTTTATCAGTTGAATATCTGAAATAATCACACCTCAAATAATCTATCTGAAAGAAAGGACATAGAATGGTAATCCACTGCCTACAAAGACACTTTCTCATGGCTTTCAATTATACTTTAGTATTTCTTTTTTTCTTTATTTGGTACTGGGGATTGAACCTAGGGGCATTCTACCTCTGAACTACACTGTGAGTCCTTTTTCATTTTTTTTGTTTTGTTTTGAAACAGGGTCTCACTAGATTACTGAGAGTCTTGCTACACTGCTGAGGCCGGCCTCCAACCTGTGACCCTCCCGTCTCAGTGTCCCGGTACTGGGATTACAGGTGTGTATTACCACGCCTGTCTATTTTAAAGTACTTCTAAATAGAAATCTAACTTTAAGTTGTTAAAATTCTCTATGTATCTAACTCAGAAGGAGAGTAATATACCTATGCTGAGTTATCTGTCTTCATACACATTCCTAGTGGATGAAAATATTTTGGTTTAAAATACCTAATCCTAGCCGGGTGTGGTGGAATACGCTTGTAATCCCAGCATTCGGGAGGCTGAGACCGGAGGATCTGGGTTCACAGCCAGCCTCAGCTACCTAGTAGTGAGGCACTCCGCAACTTAGTGAGACCCTGTTTCAAAATAAAGAATAAAAAATAGGGCTGGGGATATAGCTCGGAGGTAGAACGCCCCTGAGTTCAATCCCCAGTACCGCAAAAAATAAATAAATAATAATAATAAAAATAAAAATAAAAAGATTCATCAACCTAGGGAGACCCTGTTTCCAAGTAAGAAATAAAATCGAGCTGGGGGTGTAGCTTGAAGGTAGAATGCCTCTGGATTCAATCTCCAGTACCCCTAAACAAACAAACAAATATCTAATGCTGCACATCAGCCAAAGAGAAAGTAAATATTATCAATGAAAGAGAATTGTTTTTCTTAGTCATATCAGGAATACACTGAAAAAAACTCAGTTTCCAAGATATAAAACCACATGAAAGTTAGAGGCTGTATCCTTAATTAGGATGATTAGCCATATCAAACACTGGTATCTTCCTTCAAAAGACATGGAAGACTAAGAAACTATGAACAGGCTTTCATTAGATTTCAAGTTTTCATTTTGATACTAAAGCTTTTTTTAATTTTTTATTTATTTTTTTTTTAGCAACGGTCTTCAAAAAATATTCTGAGCAGCTGGGCATGGTGGTGCACACTTGTAACCCCAGTACTTGGGAGGCTGAGACAGGAAAATTACAGGTTCTCGGCCAGCCTCTGCAACTTAGTGAGACCCTGTTTCAAAATAAGAAATAAAATTGGGTTGGGGGTATAACTTGAAGGTATAATGCCTCTGGGTTACATCCCCAGTACCGCCCCCCCCCCAAAAAAATTACTAACCTTCTATCTTAACAATAATACCTAATTTCTAAAACCCGTATGTTTCTTCATTTAAATTCCATCAATTCATATCTAAACATCAGCACTTTCTGTTCTTGCTTATTGGGGGGGAGAGGAGGCAGAATTACTCCATTGAAACCAGGCATGTGGCAAATACTTTTAATCCCAGTACTTGGGAGGCTGAGACAGAAGGATCTCAGGTTTGAGGACAGCCTCAGCAAATAGTGAGACTCTCATCAACCTAACAAGACCCTGTTTCAAAATAAAAATAAAACAGGGCTGAGGGTGTAGCTCAGGGTTCAATTCCCAGTACCAAAAAAATTTAAAAAATAAAAAGGGGTGAGGGTATAGCTTAGAGGCAGAATGCCTTTAGGTTCTATCTCATTCCATTGAGAGGTTATATAGATAATCCTATTTTAGGCAATCTTTATCATAATTCTTAAAAATTACTTTCCAGGGAAGAAGAAAAATGTTCTAACAAAGTTAAAGTTAGTATTCTGGTCTGCCCAGAATCTAAAACCTCTTAGATGGGAGAAAAGAATGAGGGTATCCTTTATAAGTTTAGTTTTTCTGTTTGTTAGTGGTCCTGAGGATTGAACCCAGGGGAATTCCACCTCTGAGCTACACCCCAAGTCCTATTTTTATTTTGAAACAATGTCTCACTAAGTTGGTGTAGGCCTCATTAAATTGCTGAGGCTGGCCTCTAACCTGTGATCCTCCTGTCTGAAGCTCCTAATTACTGGGATTACAGGCATGTGCCACCATCCAGCTTCTTTACCAATTTTGATGGCAAGTAGAACCAGACTCCATTTTCTTTTTTTTTTTTTCGGTACTGGGGATTGAACTCAGGGGCATTCTACCTTCGAGCTACACCCCCAGCCCTATTTTTTATTCTTTATTTTGAAACAGGGTCTCACTAAGTTGCGGAGTGCCTCACTAGGTAGCTGAGGCTGGCCGCGAACCCAGATCCTCCAGTCTCAGCCTCCGGAACGCTGGGATTACAAGCATGCGCCACCACGCCCGGCATCAGACTCCATTTTAAAAGCAGGAAACATTTGTTTTCCATACCTCCTGGCTCTGAGATGCAGCTTGTGACCTTGACTACACTGGACTTCAAACAGGGAGCTCAGGACCCGAGGTTATTAATACTTCAGAGATTCTACTCAGCAGTGAAAATGGCAGGCAAACCGAATCTCCAGGCATCCAGTAGTGCAGACACAGTAAAAGCATATTGTGACATGTGTTTTGCTGGGACCCTGGCTGGTGCCAGTTCTCCCTTATTTTTCCTCATTTTCCAAACTAGGTTATATAGCCATCCTAGCTATGTCAAGTATCCAATATCCTTTCACTAAGTTTTTTTATGCTCACATCAACCAGACCTTGTTTTTACTGTTTACAACTAAAAATTCTAACAAAGTACTTCAATGTGTCCAAGTGATTTCAAGATACAGCCAGTTTGAGAACCTCAAACTTAAGACAATGTTATTCAAACCATAGTCTACTCTCCACCTACAGTAAGTCAGTTTAGGGTACTTAAAAATGCTGATTATGAACACCACTTATTGAATCAGATTCTCTAGATGTATGGCACACATATGGACACATTAGCAATCCTAATGATTTTATGCAGAGTAAAGTTATAAAACACCAACATAAGGCCTTTGATAAAGGCAATCAAAATAAAACATATAAACACTGATAGGAGCCAGCCATGGCGGCACACACCTATAGTCCCAATACTTGGGAGGCTGAGACAGGAGGATTGCAGGTTTGAAGCCAGCCTCAGCAACTTATTGTGAGGCTCTTAGCAACTTAGGGAGATCCTGTTTCCAAACAAAAAATAGGTCTGGGAGCATCATCCAGAGGTAGAAGGCCCCTGGGTTCCAATTCCAGTACCACCAAAAGTTTAAAAAAAATTTTCTTTCATTTTAGACAAGTATCACTAGATGCAGAATTTGAACACACAAAGTCACCACAAATCTAAATTTAAAACAAATTAAAAGGGAAGGCAGACAATTATTTTTAGTTTAAATGACTAATTAGTGGCAGAAAGATTCACTAAAATAATTACCAAAGCCAAATCTTACCTTCCCTCCAGCTTGTCCCCGTACTGCAAAACAAAATAATGTTGATTCTTCTGCATTTCCTTCCATTTTAAACTGTGCAAAGCTAGCCGCATGTCCTTCAATGGGCTGAGATACTTTCCTATCTACAGAATACAGCTGCATAGCTCCCACCACACGATTTTGCTACAAAGGATCAAAGAAAATAAAGGTTGGAAAACCAATGAACAAATAAACCCCAGATTCATCAACTAGTAAAATAATTAGAATATTTCAACATCTTCAGCAGGATTTATAATTCTCAGGTAGATTTAATCTGTCTTAATTTAAAATTGTTGTGCTCCACACACTTTCTTCCTAAAGCTCAAAATGAATGTTTAAAATGTTCCTCATATCCCATCATGTTTTTACACTGTCTTAATGAAAAATATACCAAAATATTCATTCTGCAGTAGAGTACATATTCTCTATAATAAACTTGAAATCATTCATACTAGAAGTCAATTTCTACTCAATCTGCAAATGGTATCTAAAAACAATTATAAAAGTACCTTGAAATTTTGTCAGTATAAAGGTATTTAGCCAGAAATATCTTTAAAAAGAGAAAGAATAAATTCTTTCAAACTAAGACAAATTCAACAGGATTGAGTATAAAAGACCTAACTTCAAAATAGGCTGCAAACAGTTCTCTAGACCTCTTGGTTATCAAAACTAGAAAAATGTTACCTGTGCAGATATGCCAGTCAGAAGTAACCACTTTTGCTTCGCATCTGTGCGATAATTGATAATCTGGCATCCTGCAAGGCTAGAATGGCGATCAAACATTTTCACTGGCTGAGACTCTCCTTCCATACTCCAATGATAAACTGCATTATCCGTAACAAGAGCAACCGTATTCAAAGAGATCCACTTCCAAAAGGTGACATCATCAGTCATGGTATGGGCCTTCATTTTACTTTTCATTTCAATGTTAAATATCTGAAGCGTTTTCCCAGCTAAACACAGAATTAAAAATTATGAATCATTAAAATAGTAATGTTCAGCATAAATTGACACCTAGCCAAAACAGCTTGTAACTTCTACACAAAATGGTTCTAGAATAAGACTACAGAAGTCACATTCATAGAGCAACAACCATTAAAGATATTAGCTGAGACTAAGCAAACAATCTGTATCTATACGGTTAGCAAAAACTACATTACCTCTAATAAAGGCATTTTTAACAGAAAGTACAACTTCCACAGGATTCTGAATCCCAATGAGTCTAAAGAACAGCTTTCTTAACAATGACGGAAAACAAAGTTGTAGCCTTCATACTTGTAATTAAGTATGTTTACTTTACACATAAACTAAAGAAACTATAGGTACACAGGACAAAGCAAATCTAACACAAACACAAGTATAAAATGTCTACTTTTTAAAATGCAGTTGCCTTTCAATCAACTAAATCTTGTGGAAACTACTTTTTGAAAAGAGGATCTACCTCAACTCTGCCTTGTTACCATATAAGAAAAGTGCATGCTACATTTAACTGGTTTAAGAAACAAAGGAAAGGTAGAGGGGCTGGAGGAAAGGAGAGGAAGGCAAAGGAAGAGGACAGTTTCAGATGCTGTTAATATATTGGAGGTAAGAACAAAGTTCAAGCTTCATCCAGTTAAGACAGCAAGCATTTAGTAAAAGGATGAAATTTGCCTTGAGTATTTGAAAGTCCAGAGTCAGATGCAAGGGCTTATATTTATAATCTGAAATCTACTACAGACAAAAAAGTGATTTAATTGAAATCAATAGAGATCAAAGTCTGCAGCTACTACTATGCTATCAAGATTAACCCTTAGAGACTAAGGAAAACCATTCCTGAGCCACAGAGAATCTGGCTCCTAAGGACAAAAATTATAACAGAGAAGTAGAGGGTAGGGAGAGGGACAAAGCATATCAGCTTTGTACCACAACTCTTCTTACCACATGTGCAAAAACCTCCATAAGACAAAGTATGTTATTCCCATCCCACACAGGATGTAAATCACAACCAGACTTGAAAAATTGTGAGAGTTATAGTCCTGTTTATAAAAAGAAATCATATGGTTTAAAACTAGCTTCAGAGGGAAGCAGTATTTTGTAATGACTTACTTTTCTTTGCTGCCTTCCTCAACTCCCACATTATAAAACATTTATTTCTTTACTTGTTTATTTTACACAAAAGGGGTTGTAGTATATCTGAAAGGGATGGTTTAGGGAAGGGGGCAAAGGATGACAGCTTAACTCCGCAATGCAGACATATAGGCACAAAACTATGACAGTATTTTATAACACTCTGAAAGTCTTTCCAATTTATTCTTTTTATGGAACAGGACAATAACTAATACAATCTAATTTAAGATAACTCACCATCTGCACACATAAGAAAGCATTAAGAAATGTGATAAGATAACAGTAACATTAAAAATAGAAAAGAATTTTGACAAAATTAAAACAATGGCCTTTTAATAGAGGGGTGTGAGAGCTGCTAAGCACTTGAATTTAAATTCTTTAAGAAGGCTGAAGGGAGTTTAATAAAGTATAATATATTATTTTTTTATAGAAGTAAAATGCTTTCTACCAGGTGAAAGCTGGACCATGTTTCCTTAAGATGAGATCAATTCCTGATTAGATATGTGCTGGTGACTTATTTGTTTGACTATGCTCATCTTTAACATACACACTGACCATTTACTCTTCAACCAGTACCATAGTCGAGCATCCCTAATTGAAAATCCAAATGCTTCCGACTCAAACTTTTTTGAGCACCATGAAGCTCATAAAATTTTGGATTTTCAGATTAGGATGCTTATCTAATGAAGTCTAAGAAAATATTCTAAAATCCAGAAAACTCTGAAATACTGATCCCAAGCATTTTTGATAAGAGATATTTAGCCTGTATTACTAAATATAAAGTTTAAATCATGTGAAGAAAAAATTCTGGTTAAAAATTTCAGCACCTTGAGCAGGGTGTGGTGGAACACGCTTGTAATCCCAGTACTTGGGAGGATGAGACAGAAGGATCAGAGGATCTCGGCCAGCCTCAGCAACTTGAGATATTATTTCCAAATAAAAGAATGAAACAGGGCTGGGGCTATAGCTCAGAAGTAGAATGCCCCTGGGTTCCATCCTTAGTACCACCACCCAAAAAATAAATAAAAAAAAAATTCAGTACCTATAAAACTCACCCACAAATTTATCAAGAAATCACTGGAAATCTGAACTCTTCCTTCTATTATGAAGAAGGAAAAATAATAAAGCAAATGATTGTCAATTAAATGCCTTTTCAAGGGTCATTTTGTTATTTAGCTCTCTTTAAAACTTCCATTTTAAGCCAGGTGTGGTGGCGCATGCTTGTAATCCCAGCATTCGGGAGGCTGAGACCGGAGGATCTCGGTTCGCGGCCAGCCTTAGGTACCTAATGAGGCCCTCCGCAACTTAGTGAGACCCTGTTTCAAAATAAAGAATAAAAAATAGGCCTGGGGTATAGTATAGCTCAGAGGTAGAATACCCCTGAGTTCAATCCCCAGTACCGCAAAAAACAAAAAAACCCTTCCATTTTACCTTTTTTTTTTTTGGTGCTGGGGTTTGAGCCCAGGAGCATTCCACCTCCAAGCTACACACCTGGCCCTGTTTTATTTATTTTATCTTATTTTTGGTAGTAGTAGGGATTGAACCCAGGGGCATTCTCCTTCAAGCTACACTTCAGCCCTATTTTTAATTCTTTATTTTGAAACAGGGTCTCACTAAGTTGCAGAAGACCTAACTAAGTAGCTGAGGCTGGCCTCGAACCCGAGATACTCCTATCTCAGCCTCCCAAGTACTGAGATTACAAGTGTATGCCACCATGCCTAGCTTTATTTTTTATTTTTAAACAGATTCTCACTAAGATGTGGGGGGCCTGAGATCCTCCTGCCTCAGCCTCCAAAGTATTAGGATTATAAGTATGTACTGCCAAGCCTGCAAAAAAACCAAAAAAACACTTCTATTTTATTTTATTTTTTTTTTTCGGTACTGGGGATTGAACTCAGGGGCATTCTACCCCCGAGCTATACCCCCAGCCCTAGTTTTTATTCTTTATTTTGAAACCGAGTCTCACTAAGTTGCAGAATGCCTCACTAGGTAGCTGAGGCTGGCCGCGAACCTGGATCCTCGGGTCTCAGCCTCCCGAATGCTGGGATTACAAGCGTGCGCCAC